>VYZX01010923.1:0-34474 GCA_013401335.1 Brachypteracias leptosomus | reverse complement strand
TTGTCATCCACACATTCCAGAAACCTCCTGGACTGCCCCCTTTTTGCTGTGTTGTAATTCCAGCAGACATCTGGTAAGTTGAAGTCCCCCACAAGAACAAGGGCTAGTGAACATGAGACATCTTCAAGTTGTTAAAAGAATGTCTTGTCAGTGTCTTTATCCTGGTCGGATGGTGTGTAGCAGACTCCCATCAGGATATCAGCTTCATTTGCCTTCCCCTTTATCCTTATCCATAGACATTCTAACTTGGTGTGCCTAACATTGAATTCAAGACAGTCAAAGCACTCCTTAACATATTATGCTGCCCCTGCACTTCTATTTCCTTATCTATCCCTTCTAAAGAACCTGTAGCCACCCATTGCAGCACTCCAACCATGCGAATTGTCCCACTACGTTTCTGTGATGGCAATTATATCATGGTTTCCCTGGTGCACAATAGCTTCTAACTCCTCCTGTTTATTGCCCATGCTACGGGCATTGGCATACATGCACTTGATCCGAGGCACGGATAATGCCTCCAACACGATAGCCCCCAAGACTTATCCATAGCAGTCCTGGGTTTTTCCCCCTCCCCCTTTGATTCTAGTTTAAAGCCCTCTCAATGAAGGCTGCTAACTCCTGTGAGAAGATCCTTTTCCCATGCTTACATAGGTGTACCCCACCTCCTGCCAGCAGGCTTGGCATCGTGTATACTTAGCCATGGTCAAAGAACCCAAAGTTTTGTTGGTGGCACCAACCCTGGAGCCAGGTAGTAATCTCCAAGATTCTCCAGTTTCTTCCCGCGTCATTTTGTGTGCCTGGCAGGATGGAAGAGAAGATTACTTGGGCTCCCAAGTCCAACATGAGTCTTCCCAATGCCCTAAAAGCATTCTTGATTCCCCTCAGACTTTTTGTAGCAATTTCCTCACTGCCCACCTGAAAGATCAGTAATGGGTATTAATCAGAGGGGCATACCAGGTTAGAGATCTTCTTTGTAAAGAAGCTCTTCTCTTACCCAGGCCTCAAGGAGACAGCATGCTTCCCTGTGCGTTGGGTCCAGTCAGCAGATAGGGCCCTCCATTACTCTGAGGAGGAAGTCACCAATGACAACTACTCTTCTCGTTTTCTTAACAAAAGAGGTTGTCATACGATTAGGCTGTCTTGCCTTGGGCCGCTCCTGATTTTCAGAACTGAGCTTTTAAAGTGTCTCAACAAAAAGTTTGATTGTGAAACAATGGGAAAGGGAGGAAAGATGAGACTAAATATTGTGAACGACTAAACTAAAACTGTAAAAGTGGCAGTTTGGTCATTAATTCACTACACTGAGTTCCTGTAAAAATTGAGGAAAATCTCAATTTTAATGTGTTTTCACAATGTATCACATTTAGTTGAATATTGTACCATAATTTTGTAGTAAAAATTCCTGTCCTCATATCTGTGTTCATTTACCGTTGCCTTCTGTATAGGTCAGCATGTCTATAGGAGGTGGTGTCATCAATGTGGTATAATATTGAGAGTTTATGAAACACAGGAATGTGTATTCCAAAATACAACACAAACCTGTTATGATTCTGGGATCTGAAGGCTGAAGTTGGTGAATTCCTGGAATCATAGGGTCCAACAGAGATGACTGAAGGCAGAATTTGGGCTTTTTGAACTACTCGGGTTGGCTCCCAGGCATGTGAATTTTTTTTTTTTCCCTTAACATTAATGAAACTGTTGTTTTGCGAGTATAGAATAGGGGAGAAGACTATTTGCTGCTGATATCACTACTTGTGAAGGCTCTAGGAGCACATATTTTTCTTGGTTAAACATTTAGACTGTATGTTAGTACACTGGAAAATTTTAGATGTAAAAACTTCATCCTATCGAAGTTAAGAAAGTTTTTGTGTAATTTTAAAAGAGATTTTTTTTTTCAGTTGACATATTTAAAATTTTCTTCAACAATAAAATATTGATGCTGCATCATGCTGTTCCTCATAATCTATATTTCCTTGATATGGTATGTCTTCTCTAGGTGTGTCTTTCTACCATACATTGTAAATAAAGCAGAGACACTTGATTGAAATATAATTATGGGAATGAAATAAATTCAGTCTGAAAGCAGAAAATTATTCTAAGATGCGAATATGATAAATCTTGTTAATTCTTTAATTTCAGTATTTATCAATTTTGTTTAAAAATAGGCCAACACAAATATGAACATAATTTTTGTTGTATGATGCCAACAATGTTATAATTTCTGACAGTGTCTATAAATTCCAGCAAAAATATATTTTTCTTAAACTAACCTTTACTGATAGATTTTAGTTCATATGAAGTTATTGAAGATGTATTACAGAACTCCAAAATGCCGGCTACACCCTTGGTTACTAGTAAAACATAGCAGTCTCTCTTGAGAGAAGCACAGATGACATATGTTGATCTCAGGACTTGGAAATTCTCAATTCATTTTTTCATGCACCCTTCCATTCTCATTTCCCACAAATCTGGAGATGAGCTTCAGTAGGTAACGGTCATGTAGCTCCTAAAACAAATTACCAGCTGAAGAAGTAGATTAAATTAATGTTTAAAAAAAATCCCCTAAGTGGTATTTTAGCAATCTTTATTAACATATCTTTAATGTTAGCTATACAAAAGCAAAGAAGAACCTAGAATCTGAGGAGAAAACACAAAGAACTGACAGAACGAAAAGGGACGCTCATACCTGAGGTTTGTCTGGAGGTTCAATAGATGTTAAAAAATTGGACATTTCCCACCATGGGGCAGTACTTTCCCAGAGTCACACAAGCCTGCACCAATGTCCAGCATGTTGGAACCTGCTACCTCCAAGTCCTCTGTCATCCCCGTGTCCCTTTCTCTCAGGCTTTGTGCTCAGCTCTGATGCAGAAAAAAATGCAGGTATCTATTGCCCTCTATCCGCCACTTACTTTTTCAAAGAGGAGTAGGTTATCAAACTGAAAATCTAGGGATTCTCTGTTACGGTGTTTCAGGAAACTTACTACAGAATCATACGGGCTAGTATAAATGAACATCATCTCATGTTCACACTCAATCTCAAATGAGTTGGAAGTCTCATAACTGCAGTATTACCAAATAAGATGTGCTTGCATTCTCTGACCACCAATATTAACAGGTTCAATACTTGGAAGAAGAAACTTCCTGATGGATGTAGGCCAGTCAATGAGCTTTCTGGAATCGGAGACAACTTCTGAGTTAAATCTCTGTGGAATTCCAGTGATCAGAAAAGATGAGGATTTGTGTAGGGAAATCTTATAGTAGCTACTCCTTCAGGAGCCTCTTGGGCTCAACTGAGTGAGAAAGCCACAAGTTTTCACTCCATGTCTCCAGGCTATCCTGCATAGTAAGACAATGAAGAAAAAGCATTAAAAAAATGTTGTTCAGAAATGGTCTTTTTTACTTCACATGTACTTTTTAGGAACATGCTGAAAAGCAATTTAAATTGTTCATTAAAAATGCCTCACAAAACAGGAAAGGATTTTAATTGAAAATTAAGAGTTTTATTCCAAAATACAAGTTTTTCAGGCTTTAGTCAGTTATTTGGGTTTTATTGGGTTACTGAGAACCTTGTGAAAATTGAGTTTCAAGTATCACTTGCCTCTGTTTTACTTTGCTCTGGAGCTACACTTCATATGCTGTACTGTGAATTGCCCCTCATAAAAGCCAACAAGGACTATCACATTCCCTTGATAAACTGTAACAGAAAAAGAAATGTTGGATTTTTTTGTTTGTTTTCTTTTTGTAACAGAAATTTTCTTCCTTATACCTAAAGTGTGGCTCACCCTTTTCTCTTTAAAGCTTTAAGCTTTCTCCTGATTTGGTCTGCAGAGCTGTGGAGAGGCCTTGCTGATCTGATGGGTGGGGGGCTAGGACAGAGCACTTGCTCCTCAACACAGGGTGTGAGAAAGCAACTTGCATTACCTCCTCCCTACAGGAAACATAGTAAAGGTATGATGAAACTCATTGTGGTGCTCATCCCACACTGTGAAAGGTGCTTTACAACATAATCAATTTTTGAACTAATAAATCTAGCAGAGGTGATCAGAGCATACTGCTTTTATGTCTCTTGCAGGCTTTGCATACATAACTCCTCTGCACAACTTCACATAAAAGATTTCCTTTCTGAAGAATATTTGGCAAGAAGCCTAGCTCTTTGGTGGGAGAACAAATGGACTTATGGTTTTTCCTCAGGTGACCCTGAAGTAGAAACACAAGAATGTAGACCTTGAAAAGTTGTTTTCTTTTCATTTAAGACCACTGCCTCGTTTACTTTTGCCTAATGAAGGATTGGTTAGTTTTTCATTAGAGAAATATGTACTTCCCCTGAGTATGATAATGTTGGAAGAAAATTAAAACTAATACTATATTCAGCACAGGTATGTACAAATAAGCTGGAAAAAATAGACATCTACCAGTTTCCTTCAACTGTGTAGGCCCAAATGTGTTATATTTTCAGCATTCATATGTCTGTTTATTCACAGTTGAGGTTCCAGACTTTTTTTGGTGGATTGACTGTCTATGTATGTGCAATGGGTGATGGCTAGGAACTTCTGCACCAGGAATTATTTCATTGCCAGTGATCAGCCTGACAGTCCTCATGCTCCTCAAACAACAGAGGACTGTTGGGAATTCAGTCTTAATTACTGTAAGGAATTTGGCTACGGTTGTGAAAATGTGACTTAACAACTCTGGTTCTGTGTCCATTAGAGGGCCTTATACTTTTTCTGTAGTACTCTTATTGCAGTTGTCCCTTGCTATGGTACTTTGAGTACAAAAAACTGTTTTTTATTCTCATCCTTATCTTCTCTCCTGCCCTTCATCTTCAGCTTGTCTGCGACCATTATTTGAAGGTACTATCCTATTCCCATATTGAAAGAACAACATATGGGATTAAATGAATGCATTAAATAATGCAATAATCTTTGCATCAAATGTTTTAATTACTTTTTATTTCTATAGTCTGTCATTGACACTATTCCTTAATGGTAAAATTAGAGTCTTTGTATTTTCAATTTGCTATTTTATATTAGGAGGTGTGACTGACGTATTAGATGAAATACTGCAGCCCCTGGTCCCTTTGAAGAAGGTGGTGTGACCAGTAAAACAGAGTCTTTAAGCTAGAAATGCCTTGCCTGGTTTGTTCTTTGTGAACATATACTGCAAAACCAGCCAACCACAGTAAAAAAAAACCTAGAAGCCCCAGAACTTGGAACTGCTTATTGAAATATATATATTTTTTAAAGGAATTAAATACGCATCCTAGTCCTGGTATAGTCGGTCTCTTCTTTCAGTCGTCTTTCCATTTCAGCACATGCCAGTGTCTTTCTGAAGCAGATGGCTGCACATGGTCTTGTCTTGATGTCTGGGAAATATTTTCTTTCCCTCACTTCCAAGGTGTGCCAGTTGATTTGGCTTCTGTTACAAGAAAGCCCTTTGCTCATCTTGCAAGTTAAGTTTGATTTGCAGATTGTCATTTGGGAACACTGCAGCATCTGGAACACTGGCTATGCTGAGGTCAACAACAGCAATCCATGAATATCTATAGGAGTTATACATGTGTTAGGTTAAGCAAATTCCAGTGAGGTTTTGGTTTAGTGTTCAGTGCGTCAGTGAAGAAGGAAATGAACGAATCACTTATTCTATGAGGAGTGTTCTTGAAGAACAATGCTGATAGTAACTTCCCACTCTTAATGAACTGGAGACTCAGAATCTCCAAGCAGTTGCTGAGCTGCAATATAAAAAACATCAAAGTTTAGTGATGAGGGATGCCAGCTGCTGTTATCAATGAGTCTAAATATACTAAATAGGTTGAAATAGCAATATCATAAGAATAATTAATGAATCAACATTATCTCAGTTCACAAACTATTTTGTTGCTTATTTGACTTGGGGTTGTGAAGAAAGACTATCCTGTTTTTAAAACATAAGCAAGAAAGAAAGATACTTAGAAATATGTGTCAAAGAATATATGAATAAAAGAGTAATTATGCATTTCATATATTCTCCCTATACTTTTGTATGTGAATTTATAGTTCAACACTAAATATGTTCATTTATGATACATATTATTTTTTAGTATCCTTCTAAAATAAAAAGACAAGGTAACCAGCCATTTTTTCCTTTCTATGAAACTGCTTTTAAAAGCTAGTACCAGATTAAACCTGCTGCTATTGAGATCATTATTGCTTAAAATAAGTCCTCTGAGAGGGGCAATATTCTGCAATCTCTCCCTGTCTTCTCTTAGAGTGGATGCTGGTTTCAAAATACTGCATGAAGCACAATGAATATTTAATTAGAAGTCTGCCTGTGACACCTGCTTCTTCTGTAGAGCTTTAAGACTGGCTTTAAAAGCTGACAGAGAAATGGTATTATGTGCCTGTAAAAGCAATGAGTTTCGTTTAAGGAGATATATATTAAAGCTGTCGTGAGTGGCCTGATTGATTTAGCACCTCAGTGAATTTATTATTTCCCAAGAAGCAGCACCAAGCAATATTTTATGTCAAAAACATGTATCAGGATTGATCCTCCTTTTAAAATCTATGTTTCCTGGCTAATCTGCTGATTTAGTCAGCAAAATGGATGTTAATGCTTAGTTAGATTTTTTTATTTAAAAATAAATATGAAGTTATCTATATATTTGTATTTATCACACAATTGCATTGTAACTAAGAGAAGTACATTGTGACTTTTATCAGGAATTAGTAAAGTTTAGTTGTGCAATTGCAAAGATAAGAGTAGACAAACTGTGCGTTGAATCTGTTTAATCATTAGGATTCTTCAGAGACAGGTATGTCTGATATATATCACATACACAAGTATTACTAATCAGCTGTGGTGCTCTACCAAAGAAAAACAGTGCAGTGTAATTTATTATATGTTGTTTAGTAACTGCTTGATTAAGCACATGGTGACAGGAACTCCCTGTACAGCAGCTGGAGCTTCTTGTGAAATGTCCACATACAAACATGCTTTTATATATTTATGTTCTTTTTCTTCTTACTAGATGAAAGATCGGATGCACAATGTCCACATAGACAATATCAGTTTATTAGTGAGGAAAATAATTTCACCTGCTCAGGAGAGTTAGATAAACTGCTTTAAACAAAGAGTTGTTGCAGACAGAAAAGAATATGAGAACTGTGAGTAGCCAAAGTATTTCCTTTCTTGGATCCAAGTTATAAAGATCTAATAGACAGATAACTGCAACAGCACCCTAAGTAGGAAAGGATTCAGTGTTGGATGAAACTCAGTTATTTACAATGTTAACTGGGTTATTAAAGATGAGAGCTCCTATGTCACATGTAACTTCTTGAGTTTTATCAGGTGAAAAATATAGAGCTATAGAAATTTATCTTTTCTCTCAGATTCTTGCTCGCTGCTTTGGTAAACTCTCTGCATTACTCTGTCAACTGTAGTGGTAAAGAAATGCTCCATCTCCCTTGGGAAACAGAAGCAGCTTAATTGTGGCAGGATGGAGTAGGATATTTCTGGACAGGAAGGCAGGTTAGATACACTGTGCTGTGTTACCTGCCAGCGTAGCTCTCTTCCTTCCTGAATCTGATCCATTGCTATCTGCTGCTGTGGTCAGGGAGGGGTGGAGAAGTGAAAATGCACATGGTTTTACAAAACCTTCTTAACTATGGTGCTTAAGAAGGTGAGGGGAGATTTATTTCGGTTTGTTCAGAAGCATCAAATCTGAAAGTATATTCATATTATTTTATTATTATTATTATAAAGCATCACAAGATGACTTATTAGAGTGGAACTACTGGTATAACTTTAGCTATATGTACAAAGACAGTTATGTGAGTATGTACAGGGAGCATGTGCTTCTTTCAGTATGCCCTCAGTAGCAATTCTGTGAAATTATTTGTTCATTGTACCTTTGAGAGCACGATGAATTGTTGGCATGCTATGGAGCAAAAAGGCTTTCTGTTTTGTGTTATTGTCCTGTAGATGTATATGGCTGGTAGTTAGCTAATGCCAAAAGCTCATGCTCCAAACTGAAAAATGACAGGCTAAGGTTTCATTTAATATGCGAATGCATGTGGGTCATTGAGGGAGAAAGAGCTGAGTGATTCTAGGCTATGGGTTTGGTTTTTTGCATTGTTGGCATAATTCGATAAGAGCTAGCTGTGAATACAGTTCTGCTTATTCTTATAACCTTAAGCAAAATACTGCAAGTCACTTTTTAATATACAATATACACAGAGTAGTGCTCCCTTTTGACTCATAGAGAAATAATTATAAAAATTATTCTTTTTCTATATCTTGTATTACTCCTTTTTGCTTCTAGGAGAGAGATTAAAATGATGAGATAAATTAATTAAGATTGCTAGTGTCAATATCTCTTCATTTTTGTTACATAAGGCTTAAGGAACAAACAGATGAACACATAGTGCTTACTAGCTCAGGATGAGAGAGATTCTTCAGAATTTTTCTTAGCTATTCTTTGGAAACATAAGACACCTAATGTTTTCTACCAATAGCAAATAAAAGAAAATAAATTAAAGGAAATGTGCTCCCAGGGAACAATATTAACTCAGAAGAATGCCTCCCTATTTCTGTGTTTGCAAGAAGTGAGAATAATTTAGAAACAATCTGGAATGCAAGTAGCTTGTGGATTTTTGTTTTGCTTTGGTTTTTTTTTTTTCAATTTGCACTCCCTCTTTCTGTGTTTCCTTGTTGCTTATGCAAGAATATCCACAAAGAGGTAACTCAAGTGTCTTCCAAATTCTCCTCTCTCTAAATCCATCTTTCCTTTTATGAAATGAAATTACTGATGATTTCATGCCTTAAAGTATTACTAGAATTACAGAGTCTGGAAAATTGAATATATATTTTTTGAAAATACTTCTGTGACATACAGAATCTAAGAATGAGTAATTGTCATCACCTGAAAAATATTTTATTCACATCAGGATTTAAGGAGGAATATATTCTAGCTTTCAGAAAAGTCAAGAATTATACTTCCACTGAGGTCATGAAGCAAACATCCTAGTTGAACTCCTTTTTTAATGCAGAACACATTGAGTTAATTCTATATCTTCAGAATAGATCTTAACTGCACAGGGACCACACCTGCTTATGTTATATCATTAAAGAGTCCAAGAATAATGTTAACAGGTTTCATACCAATAGATTTATCTGAAAACTTAATGATTCTATAGTATAAAGCTTTGTTGTTTTCTTCTTCTGCACTTCTACATTTTTTTCAAGCATTGTCTTTGCAAGGATCTGTTATATAACTCCTCATTTTTGTCATTTATTTACACAGGCACATCTGAGAGAAATGATTCAAGGAAGGTGCAGTTTTAAGAAGCACACCTAATCATTCAGGAATTGAATGATGATGTCTTCTTCTCATGAGCATGTGGGAGGAATGAAATAAAATATTGTTAATAAATGCTGTTAGATAAAAATCAGTAGATAAATTAATCGTTCTGTTGGAAATTTTAACCATTACTATATAAATGCACAGGCCACTATCAGTGTCTGAATTTAGTAAGCCTACCAGAATGAAAGAAAACAAAACACATGGTCAGAAATATGACATCTTTTCCATTTACATGAGTTAGAAATCTCTTTCACTCTTGCTATAAAATCACACTAGAAATAATTCAAGTTTCAAGAGTATACTCATTTAATCCCAGCAAAAGCAGAACTTCTGATGAAATTAATTCTGGTGGTGTATATAATGTTTAAAAAATTCTAGGAAAAAATAATGCCTAAAGAGGAGTGGCTTTGACTTTTTATATGTGTTGTTTGTCAGGAATGGCTCCCTTGAAAAAAACCTTTAAAATATTTCACTGATGTGTAGCATGCGTGGAGAAATGTGTGGTGAGGGAGACCAAAAAGGCTGTTTTCCAGCCACCAACCAGTTCTCATTCCTGCAATCTTGTCAACTGCTGTTTGGCACCCTGTGTCTTGTGGTTTGCAGTGTAGATTACTTTCTGCACACCTTTGCTATATCACTGTGCACATGCAGGTAACAACGAGGATACATTTCAACTCTAATTTAACTTTAGATTTGGAGCTGGAGGAGCAGAAATCGCCCCCCAACCAAGTAATGACCAATTTTATTGCACTTTGTTATAACATGTGAAAGCACAGAAACCTAATATATTCACAGGGACTGCCTGAAAACAATAAAACTCATTCAGCCTGATAAATTACATGAAACTTAGTCATTATCAGCATGTGAATTAATGGTGCCATTAACAGAAGAGATAATTTTTTAGGTTAATGTATTGTTTTCCTTTCCTCTTTTAATAAACACTGTACATCTTTGAACATAAACCCATATGATGTTGTAGTCTCTTCTCATTGCAATCTTTTCTTGGTACTTTGACTTGTTTCATGCATAGTTGATTACTTCTGCATTGAAATGAGAAGTATAAACAGCATTAGGTACTATAGGAATAAATAAAAAGTATTTCATGGTTAGTGAAGAGAGGAGAGATTATTTTTGACCCTTTCCTTAGTTTTTAGAAGAACTGGTGGAATAGATTTTGATAAGTTTCTACTGACCTAGAACAAAAATCAAAACCAATAGTGAGCATAGAAGCTTTTGGCTTACAGACGTCTGAGAGGAACCTTGACGCTTTTGATTTTTTTATATGCATGGAGACTAAATTTAGATACCTTGAGGATGAAGACACTCATCTACTTGCAGATGTCCAACGTTGGTAGATATTGATTGAATATGTTGTAATCAGTAGGCTGAAGAAGACTTGCGACTTAACAAGGAAAGTTTTATATTTAAAGTGGAGCTTTTAATTTATCCAAAGGAATCCCTTTCCTGGTCTTTTCTGGGTGCCATTGTGCTCATGTGGCTGCCAGTGAGTTTGGGAGAAATAGCCTATTTGCAGCTTATTCGTTTCTCCTTATTAACAGTGAAAAGGTACCAAATGTAAAAAGGTGTCACTTTAAGCTATAGTGACTTCCTGAATAAATGTTAAATGGAGAGAAGGGAATAAAAATCTCAGAAGCAATAAAATATAGCTCCTTACTTAACAGGTGTTTATTTTGGAAATGTTCTGAAGGGGATTTTTACATTTTACGGTATTTGTCTTGCACCCAGGTTACGGAGTACAGGGCAGCCACAAGTGTTAACAAACTTGTTGTGAAATGTTGCTTATATTTTCTAGATAAGCTGAAAGTACCAATTAAAATAATTTTGGATTATTGGAAACTAAGACAAAAATCCTCAAACACCTTTCCTATTACTTCCCTGGCTCAACTTCATTCCTTCATCCTCAACTTCTCTGCTTCCTCCCCTGCCCCAAGAGGCCCCCCCTTCCCATGGGCTACAGTCCTTCAGGATAAACCTGCTCCACTCTGGGCTCTCCATGACTGCAGTTTCCTTTAGGACACGTCCATCTGCTCAGCCATGACCTCTCCAGGGGCTGCAGGAAATCCTTGCTCAGGTGCTGGAGTACCTCTTCCCTCTACCTCTTCCCTCTACCTCTCCCCTCAGGGCTTGTAGGGCTGTTTCTAACACTGTTTCCCTTACCTGTCACTGCCAGGCAGTGTTTTCCCCTTCCTCACACAGGCTTTCCCTGAGGAGCCACCATCGTGGCTGTGGGGCTCAGCCGTGCCCTGCGGTGGGTTGGCTGGAGCCGGCTGGAGGCGGCTGTGTCTGGCACGGGGCAGCCCCGGCCTCTCCTCACAGAGGCCACAGCTGCAGCCCCTGCCAGAGCCTGGGCACCTGCACCACATACACTTGCAAACAGGAATTTCTATTCTCTTTAACAGATAAGAAAAGAGGGAGGAGAAAAAATGTGTCATTGTCAGTCTAGAAACTTCTCTGGTTTCTCTCAAATTACTTCAGTAAGTGGTGCTACCAAAGAATTAACATAATTAAAAGTGGTTTTTTCACATCCATATAATTAGCAAGAAAAATTACCATGTTGCCTTCACAATTTCTACAGTTGAGCCTTGCTTTCAACAAAGGACGAACAGGTAGAAGGAGGAATGTTGTTTTTAATGCGCAATGTTTAAAAGAAGATGAACAGAGAAATTCAAGTTTCATGGAGAATTTTGCTATGAAAGTGACAAAATTGGGAAACAGGCTATTTCAAGTAAAAGTGGCAGGGAAAGAAATATGCAGGAGGTAAGCAGGGGAGCAGAGTATATTACAGTTTGAGTGTTTTCACTCCAGCCTCCCTAAAATTTTCACCTCAAGCACTTACCCCATCTCATTCAAGTGCTTGACCTGCTGTGCAGACTGGACACCAACAAACAACCCAACAAAAGTGTGGTTACTTTTTTGATCAGATTGGTGTTGTGGTCAATGTATGGTGGTGCTTTTGGGACAGTAATACTTCCCCATTACCCTCATGTACTCATTAAATGGAGAGATTGGAGCTCAACCAGCAGCAGAAGCCTGGGAAACAGAAGCTGGGTTGTCATGAAGTTTTAAAAGCAGAGAATATCTTTTTTTGAGCAATAAGAAGAAAATAGTGAGCTGCATGGGAAGCTAGCTAGATAGATCAGGATGAAGCCAGGCCAAGCGCATGCACATATCCAGCACAAATGCTCATTTTTGTGGAACAAATTAATGAAACTGGACTGTAATATTGGTTTTGGAGACAGAATTTCTATTTAAAAGGAAAAAGTAGCAAAACCCCCTCAATTTAATCCTTATGTTAGGGGCTGTTGCTTTTTGTTTTCTTTTTAATGGACTAATGTTAAGGTACTTCTAGGACCTAGATGGCCCCAGCTTCAGATATAAAGAGGGAAAGAGTGAGAATTTACATAAGTCAGTTGGAAGAATAAGAAAAAAAATAACAAAAACTGAATGTTGCTTAAACAACATCACTGAAACATGTATGAAATAAGAATATAATAATGTTTTTTCTAGAATTTTTCCTTGTGATCATTATAAGAATATTCACTAGACAAGAAGAAAATATGAACATACATCATCATCAGAGCTTCAATGACTGCCTTCAGAAGGATAAAGTAAATTTGACCTCAAGACTCCCAGAACCAGATCAGATGTTATTACTAAACAATACAAGTGAGTAAATGTCCTCGTTAGAGCTAAGTCTTTTCTAACTAACTGTACTTTCTGAAGATAACAGCCTATTTTCACAGACAGTGTCTGCTTCTAGCAGTGATAATGCTTGATGTTTACTGTTGCTACCAAGGATTGATAGACAGAAAGGCTCTTGCTTATACTTCCTCCTGTGAAGACCAAGGTCACTGCTAAATCCTGTGTGCGAGGCTTGAGGTGCAGAAAGTAAGAGGCCGCACCTGAGGAGTGGAGTAGATGTGACAGCTATCCCTAAGTAGACCTATATGGTATTCCATTCCATATGTGCCATATTCTGCATAAAACTGAGGGTTCTTGAGGGTCAAGTTTTCTTCTTCAATGGCTGATGCCTGAGGAGGTGTCTGTCCGTTCTGCCTTCAGACTTGAACTGTTTGCTCCTGAATCCAGTTAGGGAATCCAGGTCCTGAATCCAGTTTCTATCTGTCCCTGAGTCCAGTCTGGGGCTTCTCCAGTGCCTGCTCACAGCATCAGTGATGATGGTGATGCAATTGCCATGAGCAGGGCTGGGTTTGATATTGGTTTTGTCTATATTTGTCTATATTTCATTTTATTATTATTATTAAAGCAGTTCTGATTTTCCTTTCCAATCCATAAGTGTCTCTCCCTTATTTAATTTCTCTTCCCCTTTGGGAAGGGAGAGGGGCTAATGGAGAGTGCTTGTTATTTGTCTAGTGTGTGGCCCTGCCCTAACCCTTGACAATAAGTTGCCAAGGAGAGCTGTTCTGGAGATGGCCTGGCCTACAGCGGAGCAGCAGGTTTCCGCACACAGTGGGTTTTTCTGAGACAGGAAAACACCAGGGCAGTGGAGAGACCCTCCAGAAGATGCTGACAAGACCTGGGTGTTGACAGAGAAACTGTAGCCACCCCTCATGCCTATAAAAAGTGGCATAGGGATTCCAAGCCACTAAAGCAAGAAAACAGAGTATGGAGCATCAGCCAGGGTGTGGCACGACAGTTTGCACAGCAGTTTGCACAGAAGGGTGCACAGGGAGGGTATAGTCACCCTACCAGCTGAAGAGGTCTCTGCCATAATGGTAGACACTTGCCTCAGAGTTAAAAACACTGTTTCTACAGAGAAAACCCCAGAGATGTCTGATGCTTCCATCTATATTGAACTGGTAAAGAAAGAGACTTCAGTACAGATAGTAGGTTGCAATGGGTGCCCAGACTCTTCTCCTGGAGAAAAGGTAAATACCTGCAGAAGATGTCTATAGATTGATTTAGATTGGAAATTAGGAGGAAATTCTTCAGTCAGTGGGTGGTGAGACACTGGAACAGGTTGCTCAGGGGGGTTGTGGGTGCTTCATCCCTGGAAATGTTCAAGGCTAGGTTGAATGGGGCGTTAAGCAACCTAGTCTTGTGGAAGGTGTCCCTGTCATGGCAGGGCAGGTGGAACTAGATGAGCTTTCATGTCGCTTTCAACCCATACCATTCTATGATTCTATAATGACTTATTGCATCAGTTGATTCTGTTGCAGGAAAGAGTGAAAAGGCTGCACAGTATTAGAGGGGCCAAGACGGAGGTGGATAAGTGGTTTCAGAACCATGCTTCAAAGAATGAGACATCTTAGACCCTGGTGACCCACAAAAGTAGGACACTGCTTCAGTCCCCACCCTCCAGCATTACAACTAAAAACAAATATGGAGTTTTAACAGCTGTAGATACCCACAAGCAAGGTCTGCAAAGGGAAGTTGTACCAGCAGCACACAGTGGATACTGCAAAAAAGAAGCAATGAGTGCCCATAATGGGTGACTGCCCATATGCTGGCCTGACAGGGAGTCATGAGAGGTGTGCTGCTTTCCTGGAGCATCTGAGATGTTGCTGAGAGGATGTCACAACTTGTTAAGACTGACTATTATCCATTGCTGCTCTTTCATGTAGGCATGAATGACACTGCAAGTGGGAACCTGGGCAGAATCAAGGAAGGACACAACATCCAAAAGATGCAAGCAAAAGTATTGATGCCCAAATTATCTTTTCTTCCATTTTACCAGTTGGATGAAAGGGTGCAGACAGAAATAGATACATAATGCAAATCAGCTTCTGGCTTCATGACTGGTGCTATTGTGAGGGTTTTGACTTTTATGACAAGAAGATAGTGGGTAGGGAACTAACTGACTGGCCACATGTAAAGGGTGATAGTAAATAGCTCCTTTTCAAATTGGCAACTTGTCCAAGTGGAGTCCTCCAGGGATTGATCTGGATGATGGGATCAAGCATACCCTGATGAAGTTTCCAATGATACTAAACTGAGTGGGGAAGTGGACACTTTAGAAGGGAGAGCCACCCTGCAGGAAGACCTGAATAGGCTGGAAGAGTGAGCTAACAAGAAAGTGATGAAGTTCAACAAGGACAACTGTAAGGTCTTGCACCTGGGAAAACATAACCTAGGAGTGCAGCACAAACTGGCTAGAGAGCAGCTCTTTGGAAGGGACCTGGGGGTCCTAATGGATAAAAAGCTCAATATAAGTGAACAGTGTACTGCAGGGGCAAAGAAAGCCAACAAGATGCTGGGTTGCATTGAAAAAGGCATCACCAGCAGAGATAAAAAAGTCATTATCCCACTGTACTTGGTGCTTGTCAGGCCACACCTGCAATAATGTGTTCAGTTTTTGTCCCCACTATGCAAAAAGATGTGAACATGCTGGCGAGGGTCCAGAGAAGAGCCATAAAAATGATCAAAGGACTGGGAAGCTACCATATTAGTAAAGGTTGAGAAAACTGTGTTTGTTTGCCCTTGAGAAAAGAAGGCATAGGGAAGACCTTATCACCATGCTCCAGTATTTAAAGGGCACCTAAAAAGAGGAAGACTTCATTTGTACAAGGACTTTCATGCAAAAGACATATAATGTGTACAAGCTACTTCTAGGGAGATTTCTGATTGGACACAAAAGGAAAATTTTTCACAATGAGAACAATCAGCCATTGTAATAATTTCCCTAGGGAAGTGATGGAGTCCCAATCATTGGACACTTTCAAGACTCAGCTGAATAGGCTGCTAGGCTATCTTGTCTAGACTGTGCTTTGCCAAGAAGAGTTGGACCAGATGATCCTTGACATCCTTTCCAACCTGCTATTCTATGATTATATGATAAGTGCTGATTTACAATATCGTTGTCTTGTTCAGGATATATAAATGAGAGTTATATGGGTAAACTTTTAGTGGTAGCTGTATTCTGGATCAGGACCATCAGTCCTGCTCATAATTTCAAACCCACAATTTAATAGATAGGCAATCTCATACCCAAGCTAATATGTTTGGATTATTGTTGTGGATTCTCAAATTGTTTAAAGATCCAATATTTAAGATACCTGATCAGTAAACTAAAGAAGGCTTTAAGAAGATGATCACTATGTCAAGTACTGCATGTTAATTAGATGCAGGAATCCTGAGTTTTCAATTGGTGCTAAGGATTTGCCTGGATAAGAAATGCTAATGTGATCCAAAACTTATTGATAACTAAAGGGGAGTCAGAAGGAGATTTCACTTGACAGGAATCTATGAGAATACAAGATCACTTGGACCTGTAAACATGACATTTCATTAAGTGAATGTGATAAGTGCTACTAATGCTTCTTTCTTTTCCTTCAATTTTATTACCATTTTGAAGAAGTTACATGTTGCATAGCTTTTATACTAGAAAATGGATCATATATACTATTTGACAGCAAACCTCCAGAAAAAATTCCACCACAAGTGGACTCTCTTATCAGATAGGCTTGGAAGCCCAGTTGGCATTCAAGTTGCATGGTTCAATATTGCCAGATGACTTCAGACTGGTCTAAAAATGTAATTTTTATTTATTTTATTTAACAATTGGTCTGAAACAGCTTGCTTTGTTGTAACATTCTGAACAGTTGTCAGGTGTCCTAAACCTACCTTTGGTTGTCAGATTATGCAAAAGTCAGTTGAACTTTTTTTTAAAACCTGATGTAAAAGTGTATGGATATGATGCATATTATTACATTAAAATACATTTAAAATAATGGTATGTGTAGGTAACAAAATAACAGGCAGTAGGAAATGAATTATAGATGCTACACTCAGCATATACAACTGAGAACAGAAATCTTGTGTCACCATTTCGTATAAATGGAATGCTGGATGTAAGTTATACATTTACTAATTCAGGAAATAAAATAGCCCTAATAATTTTTCAGCTGAAGAAGAAGACCATTTTCTTCCTGCTACTTCAGATGGGAGACTGATGAAAGTTTACTTGCTTGCTTTTATCCTGTGTTTGCCAGGTTATTCAGGTTACATCTAAATCAAAACGCTTACTCTGTAGAAAAGGACTATAATGGTTCCTATCTACCAGTTGTGAAGGGTTTCTTTGGCTTTTGATTTTGATCTGCACTTTAAAGTGCTCCACTAGTAATAGTTGGAAAGAGATACTTGGAATAAATTTAATTAATTGCACAAAGTGCTGCTTTCTTCCAAGGTATCTTCTGTGCCTTTTAAGTGTTTATGGTATGTGAGCCTAGCATGCAATTGCTGTCTCTTTCATCTGGAAATACTTAGGCAGGGCAATGAAAAATGGCATATTACTAATTATGTGGGTTTTATACAGTTTTTGGAAAAAAAAAAAAGGTGGTTATATGACTGGTAGCACAGGATCATCTGTGAATGGAAGATGTTAAATCACTTAATTGTAATTCAGGAAGACCCAGCTACTCATGTCTTTCTTGATTTAGAAGTGAAACTTTGTGAGAGACTTGGAATTTACTTTTATACTCAGAGTGTTCAATTGAGGGGTAGGCACCTCCTGCTAATATAGTTATTTACAGTGTTGAAATATCAACAGTATCATAGTTTTCAAGATAGCAGTGGGGTTTTTTCAACTACCTTATTCTGTAATAGGTTTTGGTTTAGTTGTCTGTCTGAAATCTAACAATACTTCCTAGCAGAAAGAAGAAGAAATTGACTGGGTTATGATAACAGCTATCACAATTATATAATAACTAGATTAATAGGAACCGTACCAGATTTTCGTTGTAACTTACTCATTAGATACATAAATAGATTCCTTTATCTTCAGATAAAGGCTTGTCTTTTTTGCTTTGAACTTAAAATGGGAATCACAAAATGTAGAGTTAATTGAAAATTTGCTTTCTAAACTGCTGGGGACAGTTTGTTCAGTGTTGACTTGAATAGATGTTTAGTAGACGGTAACTTAGACCTGTACATAGCGTTGGTGTTCAATGGAAAAGTGTAAACAGCAGAAGTGGACAACTGTTCTACATCCAGTGTTCTTAAGACAAAAAAAAAAGGATGTATAATAATTGTATAAAAGATATGCTTTCCTTGTCTTGCTGTTACAATTTTTTACAACCTGGTCAAATTTTAAGTGAAATTAATTTTTTTCAATCTTTACTAAGTAATTTGTTGAGAAACAAGAAATTCTGAAATATTTATCTCAGAGTAGGAAGTCCTTTATTATCTCCACTATGTCTTGTGACTTTAATGGGAAATCTAAGCTGGGGAAAAAGTGAATCCATTAAAATGTACAGTGTTGATCACTGCATCTCTGATGGCAGATTATAAAAATGTCTGATATATAATTCTTTCATTATATATTGAACATAACAATTTTGTATTGCATATTTAAAAATTAGTTATTAAGTAACATGTTTTCTAAGATTTATGAAAGAAAATGCATCTAAAGGGATTTCCCATTTCTTAAACTTTGTTGTCTATTAAATAATAAAGTGCTCAGGTAAGGAATGTGCATTATACATAAGCTAACACCTTTGAAAATTTAAATTATCCTCTCTTGAGAAATCTTGTTTTTGAATACTTTGCCAACTTGAACAATTTAATTGCTCCCTGGCCATCTCGAGCCATCCTTAAACCCTCTCCACTGCTCAAGCTTCTCAGAGACACTGGTATAAAAATGTTCTCACTGTTTTAATTACCTTCTTCAGATATTTTCTGCCTGAACATCCTTGAGTAAAGCAAAAATATAATTTTTTTCCATCCATAAGAAATTGTAATAGTTCTTGAGAAGGCTTCATAGGGTGAAGAAAATGTATGTTGACCTACTTATAATGAGGAATCCAAGCATCTCTATAATAAAAAAGTAACATAATTAAAGGAGTATACATATGTTTTTCAGATGTACATTTTTCTCCTTTTTAGATGATAGCATTTTCATGTTTGTGAATAAATAGTACTCTCATACAGTTCTTAATACAATGGGATTTGTCATCTTTCTTGGCTCCTCTCATAGTGAATTCAAGCATCTACAGTGAATCTACTGAAGCTTCAGGGGCCTATAACCACCTTTTCTCCCTTTAAACTGAAATTTCTTTTATCTGAACAGTTTTGAAGTTTTAAGAGAGGAGAAGGAGGAAAGAGACTGTGAATAGAAAGCTGTAGTTAGGGTTAATTTCTTGAAGATGAGCAGATCATGAGAGCAATACAAGGAATGTGAGATGAGTTGCTGATTTGTAGAGGGGAGGCACAGCTGGACCTTGCACATTTTTCTGCCTGTGACAAAGTCTAGAAAGCAGCCCTGGGGGTGTTGAATAGATGGGTCACCAGGCCACCTTTCTGGGTAGTAGGACTGAACTTAAGCTCTGGACATGTAGCAGTGGCAGGTAGAATACTTTGAAGCAGTGATAGTTTCATTTCCAGAAGGGAAGAAAAGTCCAAGGCTGCAGACAAGCAATCATCTCAGCTCTGATTTGTAATAGAGCATGAAAGATGAAAAGGAAATTTCTCCTCCTGCTTTCTGTTATCTAAGTGTTTTGCTTAGGATCAGCAAGTTTTGAGGAAGCTGCTAATGCTGTTCATGTTTGACAGGAAGCATATGTGGATGAAGATTTAGGTAAGCCATTCCTAATTGGACATGTGCTCCAGGAAGTCATGCTTTTCTCCTCTGAAAGTATACTGTCAATGCTCCTTAAACAGCTTCAGAAAAATATGGATTAGCAGCCTACTTGCTGCAGCAGCTCCTCCAGGAGAGTCACAGCTCTGGAGGCTCTGTGCATGCAGCTGCATCATGCTCTGCACTACTGGTTACTATTACCAATGTCAAAGCCTCAACCTCTCACCTCGCTCCCTGTATATTGACCCTTGGGCTACATAAGAGACTATATGTCAATGTGCTGCTACTTTGTAATTCTTTACCATTATCTGCTGTTTTCCAATGTTTAAATTCTTAATCATGTATAATAAAATCCAATATAAAAATAGGACGTCTACCAAACAAAAAACAGTTCTCAGCAATAACTCACTTCTACTTATGTTCATGTCTTTACTTTGGCTTAATATTAGTAGAGACATTTTCTGAAATCTTAAATTAAATCTGAAATTTAAATGCACTAAACCAGTCATTTTCAAAACAATTTTTTCTCAAACTAGTCCTGTGTATCAACTTCTTCCTAAAAGCCTTTTATCTCATATATATGTCTATTTTTTCCCAGTATGAATTTAGTTAGATTGAGAACTCGTGAGTTTCTACAGCCTTTTGATAAATGGGAAAATCTGTGTTATAAATATTAGAATACTGGCATAGTTTTTTCTCAATGCTTTCAAGGTTTTGAGACTTTTTATTTCTTTACTACTGCACAATATATTTTACATTTAAAAGTGCATGCGTGTATACGTGAAGGTAAAGAAGTAAAAAGAATTTGTTGTTTAATTCAAAATAATAGTTGAAGAAATTGAGTTGTGTACAGCTGATATTGAGTAGCTAGAGAAAAATTCCTGAAGCAAAAGAAAACAGAATTTTGATATTCATTCCCTTGGTGGCCTGGATATCTTAAAAGAAGGATCATAAAAATCAGTGTCAGACTGTAAGAGGCATGCTGCTCAAACTCAGCTGTGCAGAACCGAGAATCACAGCTGGAACAGATATGCCATCGGATAACCCCTTTCAGGTAAGCTGCTTCCTCAGACCTTCAGCTTGTTTGTGTAAAGCCAGACTCCATAACACTTTAGTTGTACTAGAAAATGTTGGTCCCATCAATGGGAACTGTGGAAAAGCATGGGACAACACCTAATCTATAGTCTTCCTGAGGTAAAATAGAAATCTTGTTTCTTTGCCATCTTTCTTGTGCAGGGGCAGACTCCAGTTTCTCTAGACTGCTCCCAAGTGACTATTCAAATTGATGCACCAAAATAGTAGGCAATAAGATCCATGTTGGTAAGTGTCATTCAGTATACAATGCTTTGAAATTGCCTTATAATTCTTTTCTTTTTTAACTATTGATGAAAGAAATTAGACTGAATTTAGGCTTTCCTCTAAGAATTAATATACCAAATGAGATGTACTAGGAGAAGTTATTATGAGCCTTCATCAACAGAAGATTTTGTGACACTTTTTACTGATTTGCTGCCAGGTTCATTATTGCTGCTCAATAGGATAGGATTATTTTTCCTAGCTTGGGCAGCTACTTTAGTAAACTGTAGAATAATGGTGCTATGGAAAATCCCACTTGTATCAAATAGAGGGGTGATGACTGTTCTGCTAATGAAGTTTATTAAATTTTGTGTAACTAATATACAGCCAGGTAGAAATTTTCCAGCTTTTTCTACCACACTGTTTTTCGATATAATGCTACATCCAATACATGTTTACACTTTTTTGTTTTGGAGTGTTACTATTAACCATTCAGAACCAATGTTTTTCTATTACCCTTTTAAATTATTTTTTTTTTCACTATTTAAGAAGTCTATATTAGCCTTGTTTTGGGGTGGTGTTTGTTAATATGAGTAAAGCTATAAAAAAAAGATTGCATGTTGTCTAATAAAAATTAGTAACTCCCAAAAAGATGTGGCTTTTTCATAAACACAATGGAAATAAAATACTCTCATTACAGACAGCTGCTTACAGTGTGTGCAATGCCAGTTTTATCTTATGTAATATACTCTGTGAAGACTGGTGACTCTCTCAAAAGTGTTGTTCAGAATAGTAGAAAATTAAGAAAGACAACTTCTAAAATGAAGTACAACTGAAAATGTTTGCCTATTGTAGGAAATAGACAAGAGTATTTAAAACATGATTAATGATATATAGCCTTCTAACCAACTTTGGTGGCAACAAGGGTCTCAGTTCATTGGTCTTTAATTAACATCTCTTCCAGCCTAAGAATCTGGGTAAGTAAAACTAACATGCTTTGATTACTCCCTGAGTTATTTCTTCTCACTTGCAAATGCTGACTTAAATGGCTTAACAAAGCAAGGAGAGAAGAAAAAGAAAGTGGGAAGGTGAGGAAGGTGAGATGTAATATGCACTTTTTCTGAGACTTGCGGCTTCAAGCTCTCCTCTCTGGTTTGGTGAAGCAACTGCTGGAAAAAACGGGGTTTTTTCCTATGTGCTGTTAATAGGCCTCCTCACAATTCGTGTTTACTGACCCCAAAGCAGTTTTTATGCCTGTTTGGCACAAAACATCCTCATGCTTCAGCATCGGCTATCTACCAGCCACTACATGGCCACTGCCTTACTTTTGTTATAGCAGGATGCATCAACATACAGGATTTCTGAAAACCACTTCATGTCCAACAAAGACTTTAAAACACAGTCTCATAGTATTTAAATACAGGAAAGTTGCACTTAAACTCTGTAAGTCATTGCAAAACATTAGGGTGACTGCATGTAGACGGCATAGTTCATCTTAACTGTTCTCTCCAGTGCTATTGCAGTTACGTAATTTCCAGTTTGTTCAACAGTGGTTTTAGCACAGCATAAAAGTAAGTTAAACTTCATTTTCAGTCTTGCCCATTGATTGAAACATTTCATGCAGCTTTTTTTTTTTTTTTTTTATTAGCTACCAACAGCATGGGATACATTTTACCATTTTTGTGTTTTGGCAACCCTTTTCTTTTAGACCTCAGTTGTGGCCCAAATGTGCATATTGTTTGAAACACCTAGTATTTGAATTGAAATATAAAAGATGTTGAATTTCAGATCCCTACATTTGTTAAAACAAAAGGGACACATCTTGAAATTGGAAGGTAGCAAATGAATAAAAATGAATGTGTGTAATTTGGATGTAATTGAATCCAAGAACTTGGAATCTGATACTAAGAAAGAGACACCACTGGAGTTATGGGAAAGCTGTTAAACTTCATGCTTTAATAATTATAGGCAGTCTGAATGATCCAGATTATCCTAGATTTGCTTACTACTAAATTCTTATTTCTTCATCTGAAGTATTTTGCATTGGCTATTAATTCAGTCTTCTTCCAATGATAATGACCAGTTAGTAGTTCAATGTGTGAAATGTTTGGTTTAACAGCTTTCCCAAAATTGGTCTGTTATTCATTACCAACATCAATCCTTTTTCTTCTTTCTTTTTTTTTTTTTTAATCTTACAAAGTTCTTGTATTCATCTACATCTTGTATGGTTGGCAGTTTCCTGGATTTCCTATGTGCTTTAGCAATTCTCCAGGAACCTCAATTTTCAGGATAAATCAGATATAAATTAGTTTTCACAGACTGTTGTAAGGATGCACCCAAATGCTAAACTTAAGGCGTATTTGTTTCCAAGAAACTAGTGATAGTGTGGTGTTCTCACCCTCACTGCATCTATCCCCAGGGAAAGAGAGTAACATTAATTGAAATCCCTCCAGACATCATGTTTGCTGAGTTGCACAGAGGCATCTAAATCCAAATGTGTGTATCTTTTTAATATGTTTCCTCCTTGTGGTAGATTTTTTCAACTTGTTCTATGGGCTGCTGCTGAGGATGCTGGGAGTTAATAAGGAGCAGAAGAAGAAGACATCTCTTTTGTTTGATGTTTTCAGGTGTACATCAGACACAGTGCACTGTGTGAATTTCTTCTTTTAGACTGTGTGTTGAAAATGGAAGCTAACAGAGAAAACCCCAGCCATTAAAGGAGAGATTTATTTTTCCCAGCTACTCTACTTGTGGTAACTTAATTGAGGTTTCTTCACAAAGAAGCCGTTTAAAGTTAATAATCTCAGTAGCAGACTATCAATGAAAGTTTGGCAGGTTAATTGCGTCCATGCTTCTCCTATACTCTCCAAGTTATAAGTCAGTAAAGTATCTCTCCTTCCAGCCAAACACTTAAGTGTAAGTGATTTGCTAAACAGAGAGTAAGTGCTGGAGTAGTCTTTGTACTTTTTATTCATTTTGGTTGATAGTAGGAACCATTGACTTGTAAAAGGTCTCATTGCTGTGGACCTTATGAATGATACCACTGTGTTACCCAGATCAGGAACCTTCATTGTACGTCCTGATGTTGGATAGGACAGGAAGGGAGCTTGCTGCAACCTCACTGAAAAAAGTTAGAGCTGGGAAGGTGGAAAATTCCCAAAGTATGTAATGGCAACAACAAAAAAGAATGTACAATGTTGTACTCTGGGAGGATGGAAACTCAAATGGGTCAGAAAGACAGGAAAAATTCTCTAGGTTCTCCTGTTACTCACAATACACTTGTACTGAACTCCACTTAAAATGTTGCATTGCATACCTCCACTGGATGAGGTAATTTCATGATTCAGGAGATTTGAAGGTTGAGAAGGGTTTTTTTCTGCACCAATGGACCTTATATAAGCGCATTTCTAAAGAAATAAAAGAATTTAGGGTTTGTTATTGTGTCTAAATCTGTCTGCCATCTCATGTCTAAGAACAATTATTAAGAAGTGCTGCATATGTTGCAGCTACAGTTCTGAGAGTTAATGTGCGGAGGTAATCCAAGTTAAAGAGGTTGAGGAGCTGCTGCTTCTCCCATGCAGTGAACTCCTGACCTTGAGGGTTTCAGCTTTTAGAAAGAGGGACCTTGGCAAAATGTGTGCCTAGATTATGTTCAGACCCTGAAAACTGAGCTTGGAGTCACTTAGTAATTGGATCATAATTATGTGTATGTCAGATAGATGAGAATGTGTAAAGTAGTACTTTGAAATGGATTCTTGATAAAGGTTGTTGCTTTCTGCACTGAGCTAGGAGACTCTTCGCTCTCTTAACTCTTTTTGATGATCTGGAATCCTCATGTCACATTGGTGGCTGAAGACAGTGTGTGTGAGAGAGATATCCATTTGGATTGTGTCTAGGCTGTTTATTAATCAACTGGAGAGGTTTCTTTGAGTGACATTAAACAACTCTCTAACTTTCACCTGGAGCTGAATGTGTTGCCCTGGAGTGTACTTGTCTTCTCTGGTCTGTGAATATAGGAGATTAAAATGATAACTGAACTTTCATTTTGACATGGAAATACAGAGCAATTCCAGTAAGCTTCTGGAGTAGTATTTGCTCAGCTTTTGCTTTTCCTAAGCATTGGCAAAATCTCAGTTCTAAATCTGATTTGAAGAAATATAAAGCAAAAAAAAACCCCACCATGCTGCCTTTTCTAGATTTGCAGGGAAACAAGAGGAAGAAACAGACTACTTGTCATTATCATAACCTTGTGTACCTGTTGTCTCCCTCCTGTATCTAAAGAGATTTCAAGGAAAAATAGTTGCACATAAAGTTGTACACTGTTGTAAAATCTTACTATTTTATTTTCCTTTAATTTGGAGGGAATTTTAATTGATCATGTACTGAAAATCCTCTGAAAAAAAGTCTGTTTCAAAAAGATATCAAAGTCCACAAGTACGCAATTAGTTGAGTTACTTAAGCAAAAATGTGTTTTGTATATAATAAGTGCCTTGCTAGCTGAGCATAAGGTTATTTTGAGTATTACAAAGAAAATACTTAGCAAAAATTTCCTATTCCTCCCTAGGGATAGAGGAGTTGCCCTTTGTTTTGAAGCAAGTATAAATCTATGAAGCAGCTATCCAAAAACCCAAACTCAGCAATAGCAGAGTTGACTTAGAGCAAGCAGATGTTAAATAAGACATATTTTATTTTCTCTGTTCCTGAGATTCCTGTGTTTCAGGACAGTTTTGCAGAGGATAATCTTTTTCTATCATGTGATTCCCATGTAATTTGATATAGAGTTTTCCATTAAATACCAGCTACCAGTATAACCCTGTTATGTGAATAGATGTTCTGAGACAACAGTTATGCTTTACTGAGCTATCCTGGGCGTACTTTTTTTTGTTTGTTACTTTGCTTTTGAATATGTCCCCTAGGACTGTATTTGTATTTGTTCATTCAAAACAGTTGAGACCAAAATGAGGACTTGGAAGGACCTTCCCTCTATTGACCATTGTCAGCCATGTGAGCCTTGTCAATATTAAGGTTATTCTATCGAAAGAAGACTACCACAGTTAAGAAAGTTTTCAGATGGGTTGTCTCTAGTTTAAGTGATGGTGTGTTTTCTCTCCTTTACCTGAATTGTGAAGCTTGGAGCAACAACAGGTACTGAGGGTTGCGTCTCAGAATATGCTATAATAGTCAGTGCTCATCTACTGTTGGTCAGCAACGAAGTNGGGCTGCAAGTGTACACTGACGACTCATGTTGAGCTTCTCATCCATGAGTACCCCCAACTCTAGATTTCAATGAAGTGACTAACTAGATCATGATGTATTTGTCAAGAACCAGATAATTTATGTACTATGGCAATTTTATTGTTTTATTATGTTTGCAATACTAGGTCTCAGATGTTTCCAGGATTATGTGATAGTTCAGCAAGGTTTTGAGGACCTGAATTTTAGGTTAGAGTGTAGCAGTCCCTTAGCACTTTCCCATTCTCATGAATCTTAGCACTGTGTACAGATGCAGATTCCAGGGGACCTAAAGTGTCTCTCAAATTCTTTTTAAAGGTGTCTGTCTGCATCACTAAGTTCCTAAATATGTTTTATGGTTTTGTTCTTTTAGCACAGCTCAATTCTTGTTTCAGCAAGAGACAGGTAATTAAATCCCTTAGGTTTCTTGGAAAATCCAATTTAGGAAGTGCTGCAAACTTCAGTGGGCTAAGTTAAGCTTTGAAGTAAAATCTGTTACCAATGAGTTGCAGTTAAGAGTGTCTGAGATCTGCATGGATATCTAGCTCCAGAATTTCACTGTCAGAAGGTTGTTTCTATGGTTTTATAAAGTATGCAGAATTACTTAATTGCCGCATACTTTCTCATTTGCATATCTTAGATTTTAAAACAGTTAAAAATCAAGTGTGGAAGGCAAAAATAGCAATGCAGTAAGGGAAATTAAAAAAGAATGAGAAACATTACATTGCTATTTCCAGAGCTGAAAAAGGCAATTTACTACTATAACATTGACAAATGTTTATATTTTAAAGTGTGCATAGAAAACTGAAATTAAAAGTTGCATAAACATTTTCTAATTTGGAGAGCATAGTCTTCAGCACCTTTGTACTACAGTGGTTTATTTAGTGTATTTTCATCTCAAGATTATATATATAGTGAATTCAACTTTAAGTACACTCTATTTGTATTGTATTGTGCAAGTAATTCTCTGGAGAAATGGTCTAAGTTTTATTTATATACATACTATTTTCCATTGTGCTGTAGGACTCCTTTTGAAAGGTCACATCTCATAAACCACAGTGTAACTTTCCAGTAATTAGATTTAATCTTTTAGATTTAGTACTATTTATTTGTAATAACTCATTTTCAGAAGAGACTAATGAATAATGTTCCAGGGTTGAGAATTTGTTGAAAAACTTCACTCTTTCAAACTGATATTCCCCATTTCACAAGATTTCAGGGAATTAAAGCATACAGGAAATATGAATGGTCTACTCTATATAATAAAAGCATGTAAAACAGTATAGAATGAAGGACTAATGTAGATCAGAAGGGACCTGTAGAGGTCTCTAGTCCAAACTTCTGCTCAAAGCAGGCCCATGTTAATCCAATAGCTCAGTCTTGTCCTGTCAAGCCTTGAGTATGTCTATGGATAGAGTTTTCACAGTATCTTTGGGCAGCTTCTGGAATTTTTCAACCATCTTTATCATGAAAAAGATTCTCATTTAGATTGAGTCAGAATTTTCTGTGTTCCAAGTTGTGCTTATTACTTCCTCTCTTTTCACTGCATTCCTCTGAGGGGAGTCTGGAGCCTTCTTTACAACACACTCCATTTATACGGAGGTGTAGGGAGCAATAAACTCTTCCCTGAGCCTCTTCAAGCTGAACAAATTCAGTTCTGAGCCTTTTTGTAGGCAGTTTGTGTCAGTTTTATACAAAGGTACATTGTGAGATCCAATGCCCACTCGTCTTGGTGTTCATCTGCTGAACATGCTCCTGCATGTCAGTGTAGTTCCCATACTTGATAGTCTTAAATGAAATACAGGACAAACAGAAGGGCAGAATCACATCCCTCAGCCTTCTGACCACACTTTTTTTAATAAAGACCAGAATGTGCTTGGCCTTCCTCATTGAAAAGGGGCACTGCCAACTCCTCTTCAGCTAAATGTCTGCCAGGACCCACACATCTTTTTTTTTGAAAGTCTGCTTTCTAATGAGTTATCTAGAAATATTTTAAGGATCATTTGTATTTTAGCTTTATTTCTGTAAACTAAATGCAGAGTGTTACATTTATCTGCTTAGAAAATGTATTTCCACCCAGATTAAAAATTGACATTTTAGGAGGATTACTTAGGTTTATACTTAATGTAGGATATACATTCTTAGCATGAAGTGCAAAAGTTATTTATATGTAACTAGAGTTTTGATTGGCATGTCCATAATTAAGCAATAAAAAATGCCTTATTAGTGAATATATATGAGAACGGTTGATATGATCAACAAGGTAACAAAAAGTCATGTCATATCATTTCAGTTTCCCTTTAAGAAGACCTAGCTGAGTGGTCTCCTACATAAATCTAGTCATACCCTGGCTTTACTCTGGTCCAAGCAGTGGAGCATGCAAGCTACTAATGCAAAATCTTATGACAGAAAAGGAAGAGTATAAGGAGTTATTCTAAGTTAGCATAGCTTGTTTTCTTTGAAACAACTTCTGTTTATGAAAAATTAATAATATGAAAGCATAGCAGCTCAGCATGCTAGGAGCTAATTTAACTGATGACTGCAGCTCAGTTCCTGACATGCTGGTTTGCAGGGCATGAAAACTGCAGTTAGCACTGATTTTGCAGTTGATGACATACATCAAGTGAGGCAGGAGAATTTTATCTCATACTTTACAAAAGTAAAAATGATGGAAGAAAGCATGACAGCTCTTTGCTGATCCTAGGCCTAAAGTTGTTAAAGTTCTTGCCACTTTGCTCTCACAAGACTGTAATCATAAGATGTTGTTGCATACTATTAGCGACAGTGGCCATCAAATATACAGAAGGACAAATAATATAAACATGGAATTTGAAACTATTTCAGCACATTGCAAGTTCATAGCTAGGAAAAAGATTGCTACTGAAGCAACAATTAAATGAAAGGTTCAGCTTTCTCCAACTGAAATGTACAGGGCTGAGGACAGAGAGTTTGATTGCTAATCATGAAAGATAAGGCTGAGTCACCTCAAGAAGTCATTGGCTCTAACTCACGCCTCCAAGGAAAGGTCAAATTCACACAAGCGTTTTCTTATCTATTTTATTCTTAGAAATTACCGGTATTGGGAGATTCCAGGACTCATAAGTTAGAATTTTTTTCAACTACCATCTAAAATGAAAGTTCCTTAATACACTTTAACTTGATTACTTCTTGTCCCATCTTGAGTGAATGTGGAGAACATACGATGTCTTTCCATTATGGAAGCTTGTAACACATACTGGGTCTCTAGTCATGTCTCTCTAGTCTTCAAATAAATCTTCTTTTATAACCTACACATATTTTTCTATAGACCCACTATTTCATGGCTAAGTTCTTGCATTTGCACAGCTGATTATTCTTGCCTTATAATAATTTTCTCCTCCTATTATGGAATACATACTACTTAATTCAGGGTACAGCTTCAATTAGCCAAGAGCATTTTTTAAATCACATCCTTCCTGGTGGCACTGAAAACACTTTGTGCACCTTTCTGCTACCTCCTGTTTTCATATTGCCTTCGAATTCAAGGAAGGTCCTTCATTATCTAGATTGTTAATAAAAGTATTGAGAAGTACTGAATGCAGGATAGAAACTTGGCTGATGTCATTTAACATTTTTTTTTTTAGTTTGTCTTATTTTTACTGTGAGCCTTTGCTAACTACTTCGGTGATGAGTTTCCTACAAGATGTGAACCCTTTAAAAAAATGTTTAATGTATGGTGGATTAGCCAACATGTTTATCAGAATATCGCAAGACTGTCAAAACCCTCACTACACTGAAAAGGCATAGTGTCAAGCTACTTTTTATTTATAAGGTCTATTAAGATGCTATATATATATATAAAAAATCTTGACTCTCATTCCTGTATTATCTTTTAGTTGCTCACAAATAGTTGTTTGGAATAGATATCTTAGGGTTCTTCTAGATGCTGAAGAGCAAAAGAGAGAAAAAAAAAGGCTGTAACTGCTCTCAATTTTCCTTTTAGTGTCTCATTTTGTGCTGTGATCATCAAGGAAGGAGTTTGTAGATAGCTATTTTTTATTTCAGATTTTAAAATACATTTAGACATATATTCCTGATTTGTGTTTTAAGTACTGAATTATTAGTTCATTTAAGCATGCTCGTTTCTTGGTATAGCTCCATGCTATTGGTACTGTTCTGTCTATCCCATGACTTCTAGAATCCTTCCCAGGTGAAGCATTTGTAACATGACACAAAAGAGCGAAAAAGAACTTGGAGTAGTGTGTTATAAACAGTAAAATTGTAGTGTGGACTTTTGGCTCAGTTTTATGAGGCAACTTTTGGATGTAATTGCTTTTTGCAAAGCAGCAACCATGGAAATAAAGACAAAAGACTGACCTTTAGGTTTTTGCTTTGTTACTGTTGTTGTTGTTATGTACTAACCACATATTTTTACATCATTTAGGTACTTCAGTTCTTCATTGCTTTCAAAAATACATGTCCATATTTTTTTAAGCACTCTTAAGAGTTTAAACAAATGTATTCCCATTTCATTTGTTCTAGGGAAGAAATTCAAATAACATGCACTGAAGCGGGAAATGTATTTATGCTATTTATAGCTGAACTTCTGCAGTATGAACTGTTGACCCACAGACATCCTTGTTTTAGAGGTACCTAGATGTCTAAATATCTAGGTACTATAAGCAAAGGAAACTCAAAATGGGAGTCATTCACTTAGAAAAGAGATATAGAACAACAGAGAAGTCTTGTTAGGAAGCTGTTCCCTATTTATTATTTAAGAGGAATTCAGGCCACACTAAATTTTTAAGTGCAGTAATCTATAACTGTTGAAACAAAACTGGACATAGGAGAATGTGCATGTCTTTTGTATATTATATCTATTTAATCAATTCTCAGTTGGAAAGCTCTCGAACAGGTTTTAAATTGTGGTCTTCCTTTGTCTGTCTTCAGAACTTGGCCTGTAACCACAAATAACTAATTCGTTAATCAGTTGTTTCATTTTCTGCTGCGTCTTAGGAAAGCTACCTGAAATAATTACCTCATCTAATCAAAGATTTAATGACTCTTTGATAGGAAGAAAGCAAACATGGTTTGAATTGAAACATGGGCATGAATTAAGGCTTGTCATTACACTTGTTCTAAAAAAATAAATCTAAGTAATCTAAAAATAATCACTTTTTCAAACAAGGAATTAAGTATTTTCCCCTTCATTATTTATATTATTGACTCTTTTTCTCAGTAGTCTGCCTACTTTCACTGCTAGAGGACTGACCAGGAAGCTGCTGAAAACATACTTAATGGTTCTGTCAGAGCCAATACAAAGTTACTAGAAATGTGACAATTTAACTGCAGAAGACTCTATCTTCATAATCTTTTTCTTCCTACAAGTTGTCTTCTGCCTTGAATCCTGTTTAAAATACTTACTTGAGATAGTTTGCAAGTGTGTGATTGTGCATATTATGAATTAAAACCTTTTCTTTATTTTCTCTGAATGGTAACGGTAAATTAAAACAGAATGGCTTGCTGTTCACTCAAACTACAAAGAAACATCTCTTCTGATGATTTATGTGAATTGCTTTAATGCCTGTGCAAACACTTTTGTAATTTAAGATTTCTCTAATTCAATTGAAAACAGTGGATACTTTGTTACTGTCACTGTCAGAAATTTTTATTTCCTTCAACACTCTCCTCTATTGATATCCACATGTCTCCCTTACTCTACTGCAGATTTCAACTTACTGGGTCATGGATCTGAAGAGAAGCAAAAATCATTCCCTTATGTTGCCCATATCTTATACTATATTGAATTTCTAAATTTTGTAAGTAATTTTTTATAACAGGCTCATCCTGTCTGACTTTGATTTCTCTTAGGGAAAGATGGACTTGTGAGTCTTAAAAAAAACCCCAAACTCTTCGGTCTTCTCTTTCAGACATTAGTATTATACAGAAATCAGTGAGGACATGATTTTTCTTCTTCCCCCCCCGCCCTTGTTGCTTTTTTCTTTATTGTCCTTTTTAACTCAGTAGAGTCTAAGTTTCCATATTTCCTATCTTGGTCCCTTTAGCCTTCAGCCATCATTAGTCCTGCAGCCCACCTGAGGATTTCTTGCAGTACATAGGGGAGGAGGATATTGACAGTTCTTAACTTTAAATATTTGATATTCCTTCAGAATGATATGTCTTTTCATTGGACCTTATTCTAGTCTGTGCTTATTGTTTAAAACATTTTAGTCTGTTATTGCATGGCTGGTTTAGCTATTTTGGAAGAAAAATATAAGAGAAAGGTGGAGGATAAAGATTGTTATGGTGGAGGCTCATCAACTGTAAAAGGAGCATTATAGATGTGTGACTAGTAGAATAACTTTTACAAATTCTAGCACTAAACAACTTTATTTCAGTATGAATTTGTAGAACACTGAAAGTACTAATATATAAAAAGCGTTTATGACTTTTAGTGTAATTATGTAATTACTTTCATATCCTAATCATAGAATTGTTTGGGTTGGAAGGGACCTTGAAGATCATTTAGTTCCACTCATTCCCTATTTTTGCTGTGATATGTTGTTACTTAAGGTAAAGATACCTGATCTCCAAATTCTAAGCCAAGAGAGGACTGTTCAGTACTATGCCTGCAGTAAGCTTTGTCACTTTTTACTTTATTTAGTGGCTTACTGATGGAAATCAATGACTGACAAGTGATAACCTGTTTAAATTAGTTTTATATGTATAATGTATACATGTACAATAAAATTCCTACAATATCTGACCCTCTTTCATTGTGGAAAACAATTACTACCTTTTAATATTGTTTGCCCAAAACACAATTTTGCTGGTTTTATTCTTCATGAAGTGAATTGGCTAGCATGCAATTCTGTAGTGAGATAGGAAGGAAAAGGACTATTGAACATGCCTGAGACAGCACCTATGCAAATATTACTTTTTTAATTTTTTTTTTTCCCATTGGTTATTCATTAATAATGTCTCTATCTGGCACTATCATAGAAGAAGTGGGGTTTTTGTTTGCTTTCTCTTTACCTTTATGAAACAAAATGATCCTTCTTAGTGGAAAACTACTCCCTTATTCTTAATTTAATTTAAGGGTGAGTACCAGGAAAGTGCAAAGAAAAATTACCAGTTGTGTTATGAACTGCTATTTTGGTCTTATCGTAGCATTCATTTCAGGATTTGGAATTAATTTCATGTTAGACATCCTACTATGGAATAGGAAAGGGAACACAGACTACCTTCAAATTCATATTCGTCAGCAGCAAATATGCACAAAATTTATTAAAAAATAATGATACACAAAATACTAAAATCAGGATGGAGAGCATGCTACTTAGACTGTTACTCTTAATCAACAGTTATCTATTGATGGATTCTATAATGCTCTTTGCCAATTTTTTAACTATATAGTACTTTTTCAACTCTGTAAATACAATTAACTTCAAAGTACTTTCAATTTATGGAATGAAAGAACAACTAGCAACACAGAGTCTATTCCACAGACGTTTCCTTAACTTTCCTGCTTTCAATTTTTATTATATACATGAAATTACTTTTTAAAATCTTCTCCCTTTAGTCTGAAATAGGTGTACCATGGGTACTGAGCCTGGCAGACTGCATGCTGTTGTTGAGGAACCAAAGCAATGTCAAAGCAGATATTTGAAGAGTTCTCTTTCCTTGACTGCAACTTTGAAAACTCTTGAAATGTCGATGATTATAAGCACTATATATTATGCATGGTACAGATCAAGTATGTTACCTTATTTAGTCTGGAACAAGTTCAAGACAAAGGGAAACAAAATGTTGATTTAAAAAGTTAATAGGGGAGCAAAAATGGCAGAGGAGAATGAAAATGTAAATTGACAAAGCCACTAGGAATGGAAAAATACAAATCTGCTGTTAGAGTTATTTGAAATTCAATTGATGACTTCTAGCATAGTGATATGACTTCTCCATATTGATATGCTCTTGGTGTTAACTATGTAAGCCACTACAGGACAAAGATTATACAATACATGAAAAAGGATGATTTATATTTGTAGTGAGTCTCTGAGCTGATTTTCCCCATA
>VYZX01010922.1:32862-45473 GCA_013401335.1 Brachypteracias leptosomus | reverse complement strand
GTGAGTTTATAAAGACTTACTTGCATGAAAGCAACCACTCTGGTGACACAAAATGTGATCAAAATTTCAAGCACTGTGAGTTTCTAACATATCTGTTCTTGTGAGATTAAAAATGCAGCTCAGCAATTTGCCAGGTTGGAATCAAGGAAAATACTGGCTTTGCCACTTTAAGACAGACAGGCTTCAAAAGGGTGGAAATCAAGATGGCTTCTTTATTTCTGATTGCTTCATTATGTAACGGGGGATATCATGCTTAGGTTGTGCTCCTCTTTAGCTTCTAATCAATCTCAGTGGTATGGAAGTGTCTCTAATAATCTGCTGGAATATGTGAAGGACAAGGGGAATAGTAAAACTACTCTAGTATCTTATCAAAGACTTGAACTTGCTTCCTTATGAAAAAGTAAATTTAAAAAAGGGTTAGTGTTAGGCCTGCAGAATATGTTTTAAATACAAAGTAAAGTGGAAAATGAGCCACTGGCAATTAGGAAGCCAGATATATTAGAATCATTGACCTGTAGAGACCAAAGTTTAGACTCCTGTACTTAGGATGCATCTGCAGGCCATGACACACCCTGCACGTTCTGTATTACTGAAAATCTGTGTAGAGCTGGGAAATCCTGTGCTGTATGGCTACTGAAAGGACAAAGAAAAGATCTAAACATTCTATTGTAAAAAAATCCTGATCTCTCTTACTTGTAGAAGTACAAACTGTCTTTGTGAGTTTTGTTTCAAAGTACCATTCTTTTAAGTGTTATGGTTTTGGAAACTGCACTCCCTTACTTGTACTGTCAGTAATGGTTCACTAGTGACAGTCACATTTCTCTGCCTATTGGAGAATTTAATCACTCACCATCACCATTATCAGATGGTGATGAGGACTAGAGAGGTGTTCAGGCATATTCACGTGGGATTTACTATATCAGAACATGCTGTCACCCTGAACATTTCTATCTTTTGGTTGAGGATGTTTGATCTCTTGTGTAAGACACTGATACAATTTCAGTTTTGTTGGTTGGTTTTTGGGTTTTTTTTGGTCCTAAATGACATATTCATTTAGCCAATGAAGATCACAGCCTCTTACAGCACTGAGTGCTATCGATTCCTGTTGATGCTTAATTCACAGGAGGTGTTCAGCATCTGCTGGGATCCGGTCTGAAGGAATTAGAGCTCATTGCTGCAGTTTGTCTTAATTGAGGTATTTTCAGTGAAGGAAGCTAGCACTGGCAGGCAAGCATCACCCTTTTGACAAGCGTATGATCCAAGCTGACATTTCTTCTCCCAAAGGCACAAATGAATACCACAAGTCAACAGAGCCAAGTTTAAGCTACACTGCAGCACTATAGCTGAGAGGGGACAGCCTCTTCTCAAGCTACTTCCCTTGTACCATCCAGGCACCTCCCCCTTCCTCCACCTCCTGCCTCAAATTTGGTCTAATTGAGAAAGGATGACTTAAAAAGAAACTAACCCCATGTCATCTTCCTCACCTGTAATTTTTTAAACCAAATTAGGCATCCTGTGTGATATGCACAATTACTATAGCATGCTAAGAAGCAGCTAAAAGAATAACCAGGCCAGAGAGGATGGGCAGAATGGGAAGCCTCCTCTGAATATTTATTTTATTATCATTCTTTTTAAATCCAGTTGTTCTAGAAGGCAGTCTTTCACTGCTTATCCTCTGTCCCACCTTTAAAGGGGCTGTCTGCTATCAGGCTGCTATTGCACATGTCCATTATAGCGTGGAGAGCAGCTGCCATGCTGGGCCTCCAGGCAGCATATGGCAGGGGCCAGCCACAGGAGGCCAATCAAGCCCTTAACATCAGCAAGCAAATGACATCTTTTTTTCCCATGTTTTGCTTTTAGTTCAGGCTTGTTCAAAAAGCTACTCTAAGCAACAGTTTTAACAGTTTTGTTCTCAGCCCTGGATGTTGCAAGGAAAGCTCTCATAAAACCTGGTGAAGAAAGAACTAGTAATTTTTATACACAAATAACATTCAACTATTGATTTATTTGCAAAATATTATCCTGTCAGAAGGCACAGTGTTATTTACAGTACAGCTGAAAAGGGGGAAACCCCCTGAATTATTACATTAGGAGGTGCCAGTGAATCTCAAGGATGTTTTTTTATTGGAAAATAGCCTGGAACCAACTCCATGTCAGTGAAAGGTATGCTGGGCCTGAGCTTAAAGGTACTGCTATGCTAGCATATCAGTATTGGGACCATGTGGCAAGCACTGGTAAGATCTGCCGGGCTCTGGAGGAGATGAAGACAGCAAGCACAGATAGGACAGGCAGACTCTCACAGCCTCTCCCAGCAGGTGGGAATTAACTCAGGAAGAAACATAACTGTTGTCTTAAGAAAAGATTAGGGGTTATATAATACAGAAACCTGCAATCCTGCCCTCTCAGTCTTGTGTGTTTGATGGACTCCCTTGATCAAGGTAGGAAATGGGATGGGTCCCACTGATTCAGGCACTGGGTTCCAAGAGGCACAGCTCTTGCAGAGAGGCAGAGCTCTACCCCTGTGGGGGGTTCACAGAAAACAGCTCCAGAGCTTCATATTAGGAGTGGACTGTTCTGCAAGTGAAGGGGAACTGGAGTTGAGGGTGGCACCATGCTGCAAGGGCAGCGCCCTTCCCAGCAGGGACCCATTGTGGTGACAAAACCAGGAGATCAGGGCAGGTTTGGTGACAGCAGTCTGGGTCAGCCAGTGTCCAGCAGTCATAAGACATGCCCATGGAGATGGGGTATGTCTAAAGTCAAGCCAGGAATTCAAGTCAATGTGGTGATAATAGCGTACATCATCAGCCATGGGTATGACTGCAACACAGCTTCGGCAAAGAACTCCAGAGAGAGGGAAGATATATCTGGTGGAGGCTTCTCATGGCTCTTCCTCAAACAGCTCGTTTCAAGGCTGCACAGTAACACTGCAACAGATCTGTCCTTGAAATCACGCAGGTAGACCTTGGGGATGGGGTGGGTGTGCACACAGGATCCTGACACACTGTAGCTCAAACAATATTAAAATTTCCTTTCCTTTGATACAGATCATGTAGCCAGAGCAAAGCGTTCAAGTGGCACAAACCCAAATGCTTTGCCAGCTTGAACAGGTCTTGTGGTGGATTAAAATGGTGACCTATATCTAGAGGATTCCAAGGTTAGATAGGAGGAAAAGGAAGACTCCTTCTTGCAGTCACACTGATATAATGAGAAATGAGTGTTCTGGACAGTCAAGCCTTCATTTCTTCCTGCCTCCTCATGCACAAGAAGGTATATGCTGAGGAACACATTTTCAGAAGCACTCAGAGTACCCTGTCTCATCCTTTCTCTTAAGTTAATGAATGCAAAGAACAAAGGCAGAGGCAACCTTAACCATATAGAAGTCCAGCTAGTAGTTTCCCCAAAACAATATACTGGGGTCACTTTGCAACAAAGTGACTCTCCCTTTCACTGAAAGGCGCCTAATAAAGATTATAATTGAAAAAACCCCAGACATATTTAAGAGAGGGGTAGAACTGATTGATGCAAAAGAAAGGGAAGAAGTTAATTCTGGTCCCACTGATTTCATCAGGGCTAGGACTTTGCAGCATTGCTATTCTCTGTTTCTTTATGCTATTTCCTCCACCTGATGGGGAAAAAGGACCAAATACTGCAAAAATACTCCAACAAAAAAGCTAATTAGACATTTTTAGCTCTGAATCAGATTTTAAAATATTCCAGAATTTTAATAATTAATTGGAAAGGTATCAAAGCAGAACATCATTAAAAAAGTGAAGGACAGTATTTCTTAATGAATGGAGAGGAAGGAAGACAAAATTTAGCTTTCTATTTCAATTGATTCAGGGACTACATACAGAATGAAAAATTAAAACTAAGGTGTTGAAAAAAGAAAAGGAAGGGAAATATACAGTAAAGATTATATACGCCAAGATTTTAGTCTCCTATGTAAATGTGTAACTCTAAAGATTTTCTCCATCCTTGCATCCCTTTTCTATGCTCGTAGAAGTTGGTGGATGGCTCAGTGAGCACTGGGCTGGCACAGAAGGGCCCTTACTCCTATGATGACCCTTATTCCCAGCAGGTAATATAATGCTCAGCTCTTGCACTCATCATGGACATAGCTGGTCCATAGCTGGCTATCATGGTCCCATCCTCCACATCAGAACTGCAGTGTGCTTTTTCTGCAGAGATGGTGATGGTGTGAAGGATAAGAAAGTACTATAAGAGCAGAAAAAACACCTAACAAATTCTATGCCTTTTTGGAATGATATGATAAGATGTGCATACAAAGTAAAGAAGGAAAACTTTCCTCTCTTTAAGGAGGAAAAAAATGCTTCCCCTCAAAATACAATAGTGAGTTTCTTCTTCCTCAAAGCAGAATCTTCCATCTCTGTAATTATATACAGATGTCCTCTTGAATTTTCAGTATTGGGACTTTTAATGTCCTGTCACAAACTCCTATTCACAGTCTATGTTATCATTTACAGCAGATACAGCAAAACCATATGCCAGTTAAACATGTTTTATTGTTTCTTTTCCTCCTGCCAGATTCCAGACCTCTGGAGTGGTTTGGGAAGGAGTGCTCTCCTCTTTCATGCATTGACCACCATTCTCAGAAGTGAAAAAAGGAAAACATTTGAGATTAGAGAAGCAGCTGAAGATTAAGTGAGGATTATAGCTAAAAACAAATCAAGTTTACAAACAGAAACCTGTTCAAATTGTTCTATCTGCTTCATGTGTTGTTATGCTGTAGTTACTGGCTAGTCTTTGTCAGAAGCTGTAGGTGGTGTAAGGAGCTTATGTTTGAGGATGGGCAAGCTAACATGCATGGATCATCAAAGGCAAGGTGGTGAGTTCTGCACTTCTTTTCTCTTTTGCCACAATCTCTGCCAAACTGTTTCTCCTAGAGGTGCAATAGGTTCAGCATTTTGGGTCAAGGTTGGTGTTTTGGCATGTTTCTGTCCTGGTCCAAGAGCATCACACTACACCTCACAGTCCCTGTGAGGTTTCAGTATATGTCTCCTCAATTTAACAATCAGTGCTGAACTATGCAAGTGGAATATTTAAGCAAGACAACTTCAAAAGCAATTAAGAGCTTGAAATGGATTCTTTGAACATGTGCTAAGGCCAGGAAATGACTGTTCCCACAGGATAAGAGGTTGAATCTTTATTTCTAAACTATGTTTAGCACTCCACCTAGGAGGACAGTGTAATAAGGTGCTAAGCTGAACGACAAGTCACCTGTAGTTTTTCAGGCATTGGGTATGCATGAAGAATGTTTGATGTTACAGAAGACAGTAATTTAGTTTAAAACCAGCACTCAAAGCCTTTCCTCCAAAATTCTTTCAAGGCAGTGGGACAGTTTCCAATGACCACAAGACGAAAACCTTGATCAGATCTTGATTTTCACTGAGTTATTTTAGACTTTGACATTATAAAAAGATACATTTGGAAACAGATAAACACATATGTATTTACAATTACTCTTTTTTATATGTGTGCTAGTTTTAACTACCTAAAGAAATTTCAATCAGCATGAAAGTAAGGAAAAAAATGCAGACACTCATTTAACTTTTCTTCAACTAACTTTATGTTGCAATAACAGAGGAATTATTTACATTGAAAGTTTATGTTAAATACCATTCAACCGAATAAAAAGGAACAGAGGGTCATAGGTCTTGTTTGTTACCTAAAGCTATTGAGGAAGGCATTTGACTACACTACTTTGTAGAAGTCACGTGCCTTCAGAGTTTTGAAAATATGACCTGAAAGAGCCCAAGGTTGATCTAAAAAAATACAATTGAATCCAATTATGAAAAACATAAGCAAAAAGCTGTGTTTGGAAACAGTTACTAAAAGTAATTTCTTTTTCATTTTGGGAAAGCAACAGTTATGCAGTTTCAGCACATCTGTGTTGCATCGAGTTTTAGCACGTCCTCTGTTCCTTTGTTCTCTAAACTTGAACAGCTCGGACTTTTACTTACGGCAGCATATCCCACACATAATGTCCAAATCATAATGGCTGTAAACTTCCAGTAAATAGTAGGAAGGATGTGTATCAGAGAAAAAGAAGAAAACATCTCTAATGTTTCTCCATAGCCTGGTTTGAGGAGGGAGTTCTTGGGTGCATATCTATCATTTAACATGCCTGAACTTGAGTGGAAATTAAATGCAATATTTACATACAGAACTGATACCTAAGAGAGAAGGTGAACCTCCAGAATGTGGGATGAATGGCAGACAGCACTCAAGCTCTTGTGGTGGCCAAGCTCTGTAGGAGAAGAGGGGACATCTTTGCAGACCTCATGAAGATGGAGAAGTTTATAGTGTCTTCCTTTTTCTCTTTCACCTCTTTGTAAAAAATGTTCAGAAGAAAGTGGGGTAAGGCACTCAGAAAATGTGCAATGACATATGCAGCCTTACAAGATTTTGATCTTAAAAACAGCACAAATTTACTGTCCAGCATAAAGCTCAGATATAACTTTTGGTTTCTTTGTATATTCCTTGAAATCTTTACATGATTGCACAAGCCTTTACATTACTACCAATTATTTTTATAGAGTCAATTTGCAGAATTCTTATTTTATGAACAATCAGATCCAAAGAATTTAAACCCTGTGATTTTGTGTAATTCCGCTTTATTCAAAATACAGCTAATAAATCACCATTTTTTTCTGAATACAGACATTGTAAATGATTAATTGTGAAAGCTAGTTTGTATTACTAGGAAAAAAAGGTAGAATACTTGTCCTACAAATGTACAATGGAGATAATATGTATAACCTTCGCTTTTTTTCCCCTGACTGTAAGTACTGCGTCACTATGCGTGGAAATGGAAAGAAAAAAATGTCAGAAGCTGCAGGCATGGATTTAAGAGCACAGTTTAGAAGAAAGAAAAGGTATTTCATCAAAATAGCAGTCTCTGAAGGTAAAGCCAAGCAAAAGCAATGGAATGAAAGCTGGCAAAACCAACAGAACTCAGACAAATAAAGATCTCACAGAGATTAACTCAGCCGTTGGTTCATGCTGAGGGTGTGCACTGTTCAGTCTAGTTTTCAGTGATTTCACAGGTGCTGAATAGCCCCAAATCCCCATCCCTGCTTGTCACAGGCCAGTTTACTCCAAAGAGCTATTAACTCCGCACATCTTGGAGGGGAAGCTGCATGAAGTTCATGTAGGCTGTGGGAATACTTTTCTCAGCAGAGCACACTAGGGTCTCATGTGTGAGCAGTATAGTTTGTCTTGATTTGCCCTCTGTTTTCAAAGCCTTTCAATGGCCTGCATTGCCATAATCCCCATAAAATAGTGCAGGCCAAAGTAGAACAATTAATTTTAATTGGTATCTCATCTTATTGACTTCAAAAGGAATTTAGAGATTGAATTCAAATTTTAAAAATGCAAGTGAAAATACCACTGCTTCTTAAATAAAGGCAGTGGAAATATTTCCTTTGGGTGACCTCTTTAAAGTCATCGGTGCCTTAATTTTTCTGATCATTAATGAGGAAATGGTTCTTACCAGCACTGGAAGATTTGCAAAGAAAGGTTTATGAGTGTAAAATGTTTTTTATATGTATTTTTTTTAATAAAAATGTTTTTTATATGTATTTTTTTTTCATCACAATATCAAGTAGCAGAGTGGTGTTCAGCATTTTGATGTGGGACTGGTTTCAAGTATTTCAAGTATCAACCTTTAGAGCTTGGCAAACAAACATAAGATTTTAGCTTCTTCCAGAACTCTCTTCTAAATCAGATTATGGTTTATTCCCAGCAGGCATAAAGTATTAAATGGCATTGCAGTTCTGTTTTTTCCCAAGCAGAATGTATGTACTCAATAACAGGAATCTGCACAAAATGGGAAAGCTCTCAGCACAGAAAACATCATTAGTTTTGGAAATATTGAGGACTTTTTGAGTAGAAACTCTTCCAACTTTTATTAATCACAGTCAGAGACTAGTTTAGATTTGCTTGTGCCAAAGTACTCACCTAGGTACATTTGATGAATATTAAGGATTTTCTAGGCACTAACTAGAGCAACGTTCCAATCTTTGCCTCATTGTCATTTTCCAGATCTTTACATTGTGCTTACAGGGAAATGTGGTATTTTTCTGTCCTGTCTTGGCTTTGTAGAGAAAAAAAAAATCAGGTGATAAAGTATTTAGAGTAAATGTTTTACTGCTTTTCAGTATTGGCTATATAACAGATATTCATACTGCTTGCCACACTGCACCTTCTTCCCCAATACAGAGATCTGGAGAAAGACATCTATTAAAACCAAACAAAATTACTGCTCAGACTGAAACAAAAAGCCCTTGAGAGAACACCACCATTCTGCTTCAATTTTTTCTTTCTTAATATCATGCCCTGATTCCTAGAAACAAATTTCCATTGCAGACTAATATATAACATGCACATTAATTAATGGTACATACGGATTTAAAAAGCATAAATCTTAAATAGAGTTTAAATGTTACACAGCAACAAGTCCTTTGGCCCGGTCTTGCAATAAATACAGACATGCTTCACTATTCCACTTCAAAGCCTGAACACAGCCTGAGCAGGCTACAGAGAGGTGACCAAGAGAAAAGGAGGTAGCAATTCAGAGGGAAAGCAGTATATCTATGGTCATAAGATATTCCTGTGGCAGGAACAAAATTAGAAAGCCAAAGTACCTGTGTTCAGATAATCATCTTATGCATCACCTCTGTTATTAAACTTTTTCTTGGCTTCTAGGATCTGGTCTCAAGAGGAAGACATGTAGGATTGCAACTTTTGAGTATTTGGTTATAATCTGAAGTGAGGAAATGCTGCTTCTACCGGGGCCTGGCTGACAAACAACCTTCAAATGTAATGGTGAGTCAATGAACAACAGTAAATGCATCATATCAAATAAGGCATTATGATGACTTATTGTGAGGTAATTAAGGATTTTTTCCCTATGTAAACAATGGTAAATTTAATTGCAAAAGATCTAGCACTATGGAAACGAAATGTTAGATTGCTTCTTTTATAGGGAAGAGGAATAGCTTTACATTTGAATCATTATCTGCTATTCACAACTTCTTGTTTTGCCTTTGTTTCCACAACTGTGAATTGGTGATTTTGCATACATCCCTTTATTCAAGCACCGAGCCCTACATAACAGTTTTGCTAGGTTATAGTCTATCTGGTCTACTTGATATGATTTCAGTTTTAAAGTACTTTATGTCATGTCTTACTTAGCATTAAGAAACTATCATAAAATAAAGCTCAGAGTTGTGAAATTTAGAGGTTCTAAAATCAAGCTCTGTTGTTTTAGATTGCCCCCAAACATTCATTTCTACGGAGCTAAGTGTACTTTTTTTGTTCAATATTTGTTACTGACATTAGGAGTTCCCTTGAGTAACAACTAAGAAATATGTGTGAAAATAAATCTGTTGACAGAAGAATATGAAAAGGATTTTTCATATGAGCAATAGTTTACAGTACCAATGTTCTAAATGTCAGATCTTGGGGTTTGGCCCATGTTTTCTCACTCTTTTGTGAGAATTTGATTGGAACATACTATAAATGTGTATAAGGGAAGAAAACTGATATTTCATGTAATATAGATTTCTGGTATTGCTATGGGTGGGGAGGGAGATAGTGGTCCTGAAGGAATATTTAAGCCAAACAATCCATAGGATTTCTTCAGAGAAAATTCATAGGTAAGCCTGTGTTTAAAGGTTGCACAAAGTTAAAGCTTAGCACTTTTATGTGTTATCTGTGATCCTGAAATGAACACATTTGTACCTGAGTTGAGAGCACCAGAAAAGCAGTCAAACTACCACAAACAATTTCCTTTATTCTTAATATTGTTTTGTTGTTGTTATCCAGCTTTCTTTTCTCCGTGATCCTTTCTGTATTTGATGATTCAGAACCTTAGCTGATATAGCTGATATTGTGGCATGTTTATGTATTTTAGATTTCCCTTTAAGCAGGCTATAGTTTATTCTGCTTTAAGCACCTTCTTAAATTAACTACGTTATGATTCCTATAGCTTTTCAATGCTCTGAAGTCTTTGTTTCTTGCACTAGAGCACAAGGTAAATGACTTCAATAAACACATTGTCACTCATAAACATCATCTTCCTCTTCCAAAGCCACAACTTGCTTGACAGTTTTCACTCAGATTGCAAACACACAAATTGTTCAGCAGCAGTCAATTTAATACCATGGTAACCTGCTGATTTTAATTATCCTTCTCTGTGCCATAACAGCTGTGAAACAGAGTGACAAGCCAGATGTAATTTAAATACTGTGTCATGTTCCAGATGTGGCAGTGCTTCATCAGGCATTTATTTTTAATGTGTAACTTGACATTTTACCCCATTAACTCATCTTTTGCTCTAGAAAAACTTGTTAAAAACATATGTTTCATGCCATAAATGCTTTAATATAATCATAATTTTGACTATGATTCTTTCAAATTTGGTAATAAGGTTCCCCTCCAGGGCTAAATATTAATTATGGACACTATTGCTACTGTTTTGAACCAAGACCATACCACGCATAACCTGATCCAAAAACAACTGAAGTGCAGCGAAGATTTTATGATGTTGCTGTTGTTGATTCCTGTGGGGTGCAGATCTGGCCTTGAGCTATCTACACATTACATTATACGTATGTAGCACACTTGAACACGTTTTCCCCGTAATTCACCAATGCTACCAATGTTGGGCTTTTTTGTGTTTGTTTGGTTGGAGGATTTTTGTTGTCGTTTTTAACTGGGATTTCAAGACCCTCTTTCTAAAGGAAATAAAAACAAATTGTCAGGTTGCTGTTATAATGTACTTTCTTATACCTGAACTTGGAAGTCCCAGCACACATTAAGATCTGATGACTCAGTATCTAAAAACCTCACCAAATATTCTGTAAAAAAAGGAAATTCATTGGCTTAGATCTCAGAACAGTAAAGAATAAGGGGCAGTCATTCTGTTGCATTATGTTGATCTTTACCTTTCTTGCCTGAAATAATAGGCTTTTCATGCTCTTGGCAGAAAACAAACACATTGTAATATTGGAGGAGTGATCATTCATAGCAAATATTAATAAGGCTAAACAGCCCATATGAAAATTACTAGCAAGCTATGTTCCAACGTGGCTCAAAGAACCTTTATTGCAGTGGATGCATCTATAGAACAAAGTGGTAATTCTTTTTTTTAAAAATTATTTTCTAACATTTTGCATTCAAGTGTAAAACTTCTTTGCCTTGCTGCCACTTAATCAGCTAAAGAAAGGAAAAGCTGACCTTCAGGGCCTTTGAACCCCAAAGAGCCGCTGCAGCCACTCATGGGTTCCTGATAATAACTGAATGAAATCAAAATGGGTCTTAGCAGATGTGTAGCTATGTTTTCTACAGAGCAAGACACTTATATGGCAGTTCCTATGGAGCCAGGTATTCCCAAAGAAGAGCTACTCCGTGTTCTAGAACAGGTGACCTGGGCCCAGATCTCATTATTATGATTAAATAAGAACAAAAAACTAAGTTCACCTTTTGGAACTGAGCTTGAAGTGGTATTCACTTTCCTGTTTTTGCTTTAGATCTTCCAAATGGAATGTGCCAGAATTTACATGTTTTTCTTTCAATCCTTGGAAACATAACTGATGGGACTTCAGTTTGTGCAGTTTTTGCTTTGTAACTCATTACAGCAACCCTGCATGCACGGCACTGAGAAATGAGCACATTTGGCTCCATAACACGGCCGAGAGAATGGCCCAGAAGAACCTGCACTCAGAATTTGAAATCAAACAAGTGCCAAGATAAGCAAACTCTGTGGTACTACCCAAGAGTCACAAGGCTTTCTAGCATTGCACTCAAAAGATAATTCCCAAAGGGCAAAGCAGATCCTTTCCCCCACTCTTCCATGGAGTAAATGACTACCTTGTATTCTGGAAGTGACAAACAAACTCCAAAGTTGCTGCAAAGTTCAGCTTGGAGCAGAAGCAGATTTGGGATAATGTATTTCCTGAGAAATTTTCTTCTCAACACATCTTCAATACAAAAGTAATTCCTACTTGCCAGTAAACCTACTTCCCCTCAAAATTTGCTTTGACAGAGTAGGAATCTATTTGCAACCTCATGTTGTTTCCATTACTTTCTTATTTTAAGATGGAGATCCAAGCTTAGGCAATATAATTCTTAAGTTTTAAAATCAGAGGCACCATATAATCCAGTTTCCTGCACAGATCAAAGATAGATAATTTAGTCTCTTATGTGGTGTGATAAACATAGAGCAGTTCCTGCTGGTTTTCATGCTGACAGTAAGAAATTATAAGTCTTTTAAAGAAAAATCCAAAACAACCAACCAACCAAAAAAAACCCAACCCAAACCAAACCCCATGCTTTGGACCTTCAGTCTAACCTATTGTTTTAAAACCTGAAATTGATTCTAGAAAAAAGGTATCTTCAACACCTATCAGATTACTAATGTCATTAAAAAATATATTTATTTTGGAAGTAAAAAAGAAACAGAGCAAATCAGAAACCTCCTCATTTAACTATGAAGGTACCACAACAAAACATTATAGATTAAATTTCCAATCTAAAAATAATAAAATCTGCATGAGCTATGCTCAAGGTGCAAATGTTATGATCAC
>VYZX01010922.1:8705-26655 GCA_013401335.1 Brachypteracias leptosomus | reverse complement strand
CATAGAGACAACTTTTGAGTTTTTGCAGTTATGCCACCTGGAAAACATATTGACATAAGATTGCCCTTTTCTGGAGTAAGGACAGTAATCTCCCGCCCCCCCGACCCCAGCTGAAGGTTAATATGGTACTTTATTGTATTAAAAAAATAATAATTGAGTATGAAGGAAAAGTAACCTTGTAGAAGAGAAAATCTCTAAGAAGATTACACTTAAGACACACTTTAATTTAAAGTTTTCTAAAAATGCAAAAGTAATTGAATTCCAGTAACATTTCACAAAAGGATATAACAGTATGTGGAGTGTTGTCCAGCTATTCTCATTTATTGCATCTTAGTCATTGCTATTTTGTTTGTAAGCAAACATAAAACATTCAAATATAGTGACTGTCAGTACTATTACCTGGACTTCTGCAGCCGAAATCCATCTTCCTTTCTGTTCAAAAACTTTACTCAAGGAGAGGAATTACACAAGCACAGTAATAAAATATGTCTAATTATTTGTTTGGGGTTTGTTTTCTTTTCTCAGGGAAGGCTTCCCCCATCTTCAGGTAATGAATTCTTTTACAAGATATCTGTTTGTAGTTTCAATGCTGGTAGAATCACAAGTTCTTTCTTACATTATAGCTGAGTACTGTTTAAATGATTAGTTAATGGTATTAGTAATGAGGTGGAAACAGGTACAGGTGTATCCTGTAATAACTATGACAATACTAAACAACAACATATTAAGATTTCTGCAAGTTTTACATGCTCTTCCTTTGTAGTAGGCTTTTTTCATTTCCACAGCTTCTTTCAGAAATCTTTACAATGCAGCAGGTGCTTCAGGGGATGCAACTACCAAAGCCAAACCCTGTTTTGTTTACATTATTATTTGGAAAGAGATCCTGCTAAAGTCACAGGCAGGTGCACTTACTGAAATAAGATATGATTTAGTCCAGCTGACTTTCAGTCAGTGAAACTTCTACTGAAATGAACAGGAGCTGCAGTTTGTCCCCAGGATTTGGACCAGAGGGTTGTTATGTATGTGCTTTACAGGGACAGAAGATGACCATCACTGAACTGAGGAAGGACAGTGAAAGAGAGGGGGTTGCCAGAAGTGGTATTTTGTTTGTTATTCTCTATCATGAGAAAGTAGTCACAGATTAGCAAGTATCTTTTTGTGGTAACTGATACTTGGGCATTTCTGTCTGCTAACAGAACCAAATGGCCACCCTCAAATTTGCTAGTCAGAGAGGAACATACAGCAGGGTGTTGATCTTAAAGCTGCCACTATCAGGGTCGGTGCACTGTGGTCATTTCCAGAGGAGGCAACTTCCCAAGACATAAGCAGTTGGTTTTTATTGCACTGTCCTGCCAACCACAACAGCAATTTTCAGATTGGATTTTGCAGTGGGCTCTGCTCTCATTTAGGCCCCAAAACTGCGTGATCAGATTTTCAACAGTGTTTAGAGGCTAAGCTGTTTTAGAAATCTGGCCAAAAATATGCTAAAAATGTGTTAAAAAGCTAGATTTAGAACACAGGGCAGAAAACAAAAAGATAAATCAGTGTCCCTTCCTAGAAGCTTAAGTCACACCTGAGTTTGCTAAAGAACCACATGGGTGTAGAGTGCTCTAAGGTCTGCCCAAATGGGTTACTTTAAATACTAATCAAAAGTAGCAAACACATATGTGGAACTAATGTAGTCACCTGTTTGAGATTTTGACCAAGCTACTGTTGTTGAAAAACATTGTCTGGAGAAAAACAGACAAAGGAAATCTTGACAAGAAAGAAAGATACAGAGAGATTTTAAGTTTTGTCATGTATTTGTTTAATTTTGGATTAGTGAATACATTTCAGCTTGGGTTTTCTCTTCATTTCATCAAAAATTGGATCAGCTTTCATGCATCTGACTATCCTGGGAGTGTTTATGCTCAGATTTACAATGTGATATGCAGAAAGACCCTAGATGTGATCAAAGGAAAAGATGATAAATAAATCTACAAGCCCTGTTGAAAAGAATTTTTCCTTTCAGCTCTAGCACAAAATTAACATAGAAATAACTGAAATCAATGCAATGACTGTTTGTTTGGACATACGAATTAGTAGAGCTGAGTATACTTCATCATTAGAGATTTGCTACAAAGAACCTCAGAAATTTAGTTTCTATGTTATGTAGTAAATATTTATTCATTATTCTGCTAAGTTACAAAAGGAAAAAACCCTACCCTTCTATTGCAGTAACCATAGTAATGGTAAAGAATAATGATACAAACATATATTCTTTGAGCAAATTCCATATATTTTCCTGATTCTATTACCATATTAAACTATAAAATGTTTAAGTGTCCTGCAGAGGGAAGGAAAAATCCCTGAAGAGCTGTTCCTTATTCAGGCTATAGTTCACATGAGGTCACATTACCTGATAGGTTCTTCTTAAGGAAATCTCCGATCGTCAGAAAAATCTGCAACCAGAATGTCCTTTCCCACTGCATTTGTTTCTGTTCCTTCTTTATATTCAGAAAATAAGTAATAATAGAGATAATGGAATAAGCATCTTTCCTTACCATATACTTATGTGATAAGGTGGTGTTATCATTACTATTTGACAAGGAAGCAGAAACCCAAGAGATAATTTTGACATATTAGTGTAGAACATATTTGCCCCTCTAGTGTCTTACCTTCCAAGATAAGATTCTCTGCAGTGTGGAGCCTTAGCATGTAATCATCCATGCTGGGAGTTTCTTAAGGTGGTTGAGAAGAAACAGTGAAGACAAGGATGCTTCCTGAATCCTTATCGGCCACCCTTACATTACTCTCGTTTTAACAGAGGAAGCTCTTCCCTCCTGTGGAAAATTTAAAGATTTTCTTGAGGTAAGAACATATTTTTTTCACTTCATTTCAAAATCTCAGTCTTATTTTATTTGTTTAGTTATTTAAAATATATTATGACATGTTAGCATGTTTTAGCTGTGATAAGGAACATGAGTACAATGCCATCCTGTTCCTGGTGATACTGGATTCCAGTACTTCCACCTCACAACTGACTTGTCAACCACCATCACTGCAGCAGAGACACTCTACTCTTCTCCACTTACCTTATCCAGTGTCGCTGCAATAAATACTGAAAAAAGACAAGTCATGAGATGAAACAGGGATAGGAAACTTGATTTCCAGATGACTGCTGTCTTTTTAATCATCAATATAGACTGGTGTAGAGACAGTCTATATGTCTAACCAGTACCTGAACCAGTGAGGTTCTGGATGAAAAGGACCACCTTCCTCTGCTCCAGACAATGCCTTGAGCTGATGCTGTTTGGGTAGGAATGTGCTGAACACACCCATTGGTCCAGCTCTACAGGCTAGATGAAAAATGAAATTCCTAACTCAGTGTTTTCAAGTCTGAGGCACTCCTGGGCATACCAAGGAGACCTTTAGGAGTCAGAAAATACATTGTGGGTATTAATCAACTCCAGGATGAGACCACAGCTGAACAAGGTCCTTAAGAAATTCAGGTTTGGATTTGTGTTACTAAATAGGCCAGTTATAGACCTGAAATAGGCACGTTTACCATGAGCATCTATCAAGGTGTTGGTAACATAGGCATGTGTGGACAGACCTAATTATGGATCAGCTGAGCCATATTGGATAGATGCCACATTGCTGTGTTGATATGACTTTATTTTCAAGATAGTAAACCCATCCCGTAAGTACAAGTCCTCCTAGATCAAGCACAGCACACTGTTAGCACAGCTCTCTAACTTCGAAGTAACATCCAGACTCCTCCAAGCATAGACTGAGTTAGCTTGGATCCACTTGTTTACCTCCATGCACACATGTCTAAATGACTTCCCAGATATGACACTGCAATTATGAGCAGAGCAGGGATTTATTCTCATTCTTCAGGCTAAGAGTTCTGCATAAGGCAAAATGGAACAGATAGCTAAAACTAACTTCCAAGTCTTAATCCAATACCTTAATCACCCAACTCTTTCCCCTTTTACTTTCCTAGGTTAGGTTTCCCTAATCTACATAAGTTACAGGGGGAAGAGGAAAATACAGTTTCTGAAAATTTCAGTTTAAGCCTTACTTCTTTTTCAGAAAGATAACCAGGTGCTTAGAAACCAGCAAAAACACACTATATATTAAAATGATACCATGTTGAAATGATCTTGGCACCCCAGCCAACTCTTCAGCAAGATTCTCTGATCCACACTTAAGATCAGACAAGGGCAGGCAGTGCCAGGTGAGAGAAATATTCAGCCACATCAAAAGGCTGCAGTCACAGAGAATTTTGTTCACAAAAATAATTGCACCAGTTTGTATCTTGTACCTCAGAAAACAAACTGCCATGACTGTTTGCTCTGTCTTCAACAATATTCAGGCCAAATAAGCTCATGTAACACGGTTTCATCCATATTATATTTCCAAGTACACATAATCTGTTTGTATAATGCATTTCTCAGAGGTCAGTGATTTATTAAGCATTTACCTCATGACATTTTCCCAGTTTGACATCAGTACCCCATAATAATGATGCACAAATGCTCTTTTACAAGCTCTTCATGGGATACCACATATTATATCATGGAATGAATGAAGCAAGTGATGACAATTAGTTAAGTAATGCAAGAATACCTGTTGTAACTTGCACTTCAAGCAAAATTGGAGATGGAAAAGACCATCAGTATTAGGTCATCTCACAGGACAAGAATGCTTATAATATTCTAATTTTGAAGTATTTCCTACAGATTCAACACAAATTCATCTGAACAACATCTGTTCTCAGAACTTTACCTCACATTGAACCATCTCTTCACATCTGATGTAATGGTCTATTCTCAGGAATTAGATACATATTCTTTTCCTGAGGTAGGGACATGAGTAACTTTTCATAAATCAAACTAATGAGAACATTCCCCTGAGGGAAAACATTTCCATATACAGGCTGATTGTGGTCCAAAATCTTAAAATGGATAGGGAAATGCACTGAATTTAGCTGTAAACTCATGAACAGTTCTTATCACTGAGGATGTAATTGTTGGTAGCTGGAAAAATCTCAAAGCAGTTAGACATTGGACAGGGACTATGAAGTCTGGAGAACAGTACATCTTTCTGTAACAATTGCCCCCAGGGATCATTCCTAAAACTCAAAAACATTACCCTTTGCATTTTCATCTGTTACCACTCATCTGAGCACTCCAAAGAGAAATCAGAAGCATAAACCCATATACCTTGTCTCAAAGGAAGAGAGATGATTTGATCCCTTGGCAATGTAACTTTCAATTCCAGATTCTAGTGCTTTGATGACAACTCCACGTTACGGTGCTTATGTGCTAGGATAATTCAATGACAAATGCCACACAGAAGTCTAGGCATAAAAGTATAGCAGATTTTGATAAATTAGATTATCAGCTCTTCACATGCTATTTTTAATTCCATTTGAAGAAAATGACTTCATCAGAGAAATATCATTTTTTCTGAGGCAATAGTACTGTCATATTACAGACCAAACTATACTAGGTAAACATTTGTGCTTGTTAAAATTGGTTGCAGTCCTGTCTGTCTTGCCTGTTTGATAAATAGACAGTAATGTTCAAAACTTGTAGTAAAAACACTCGGCATTGAATGTTGCTTAAATGTGCTTTTATATGTGTACCCATGTAGACACAGAGGACAAATCAGTGTGTGTATAACTATATAAGGTATGATTTTTTCCCTCTGTATTGATTTTTCTGTTACTGATTTCCTAGCAGGAAAAATGAAGATGTCAAACTGAAGCTTGTAACCAGTATGTACTACAAAATATGAAAATTATTTTATGCTGCAGTTATAATTGGAGAGATACCAGTAGCTCTGGTGGTATAGAGGGGGAATGCTGAAAATAAAAGTATTTAATCTCTCAAAGAGTCACTGTACATCACAAGTTCAGTGTAAAAATTAAAAAGGAAACCTATATGGTTTCAGTGTTCACAAAATAAAATACAGGTAATAGAAGCTCTATGTATACCAGCCACAATTAGCATAGAAGTGCTAGCAGGCCCTCATTAAATTGTTTTAAAAATACTTAGCTGATGGGTTTATGTTGTTGGTTTTTCTAAATATTTTTTATTTTCTTCAGTCTGGCTAAGTGAATAGCCTTGGTCTCACTGCTAGTACACTTATGAAAAAAAAGAGAAACTCTAGTTTGTAAGAAAAGCAACAGAGCAGTCAGGTTTTGCCTGCAGGTGAGTGATCTCATGAGGCACAGCAGCAGTGGTGACTCAGAGGCTTTGCCCAAGAGGAGAAGAGAGCAGGAACCTGCTCCCACACAAGCATCTTGCAGCCAAACCTGCCTATGGGTCTGCTCCAAGCCACCGGTTCCCAAGGGTTAAGATCAGTCATAAATGTGCACTTCTTACCCACAGATTTCGCATGACTTGCTCCAACCAAAAGTATTCTGTTTACTTGCTGGCATAGTAAATTGACTTAATGTGATTAATTAACTTTACTTGGTCAGTTAAACTGGAAACGGTGAGTTTTCCAACACAGACTCTTTCATCTGGGTGGAGAGAGCCCCCAGCTGCATTTGCCATCAGTGGGTTTCCACTGATGCAAAGGTCACGAGAGCAGGATGTGTGCAGCCCCATGCTCCCCTCTGATCATAGTGGGGAGAGGTCCCATGGCAACAGGACATAAACACGGCTCCTCCAGGAGAGCCAGGCCAGCAGCATTTTGGATGGTTGTTTGCAGATTGTGTCTGGCAGTTGCTATGGTGTCCTGCTGAGGGACACTGCCAGCAGCTGGCTGCTTCTCCTTGGCTTGCATGAAAGCTTTTTTCTTCCCACTCCCTGCCCCTGCAAAAGGAAGGCTGAATAGGCTCAGGTGTGCATTTGTCTACATGGCAGCAGCATCCTTCAGTGTCAGCTCCCAAATACACCTCTAATGGTGGCATTGCATTAGGTTACACTGCGCTGTCATTTGAGGATGCACTCTCTGCCGGAAGGACAATAGCAGTGCTGTTCCTCTATGGAGTGGAAATCTTTATGCACAAATAACAAATAAGGCTTTCATTATATCTCCTGCCAGTGCTTCTGAGAAAGCCACAGCATCCCACTTTACTCAGAAACATCACGTGGACACCAGCCTTCTCAAAATCAGATTCTCTTGGAACGCTGCTGTTTATATGTACATGTTGAAAACATACCCAGATAAATCGACAGTTTGCTTACAAAACTTGGGTTTTGTTTTGTTCTGAGTTTTAAGGAATGATCTGCTGCAGAAAGCCATCTTGTTCTAGCCTGCAAATAAATTCCTTCCAAAGTGAGCAAACAATATTGCAAAAAAAGAAATCCTGTGGTGGTGTCCATCATTGAGTTCTGCGTAATCCTTATTTCCTTAGTCCAGATGAGCCTTGAATATTTTGGTGAGAAAAAATCATCAAAGTCTGGATGCCTTTCTGCATTTTATGGATCAGCCTGGCAAGTTAATGGGAACACCATTTTCCTTCTAATTGAATTAGAAATGATCATGGTAAAAGGATATCCTGAAGTGTTTTTGTTTTTCTCAATTAAGAATGAAACAAAACACTCCAGATCAACCCAGATAATTTGCTTGACCTGAAACAAAATGATTAATTCTAGGTTCATTTTTGTAAAACTTTTGATCCACTTATTCTTCTTTAAAATTTAGAATATGGAAACAAAAACTTTGTAGAAAAGGAAACGTTTTTGCAGAAAAGTATTTCAAAATTAATTGTATAGATTAAACTGTTTTTAAACCGAAAGAGAATTGATCCAAGATTAAAAACACATTTGGTCTTCTCAGCATTGCCCAGTCTATATAGAAATGAAATGAAATAGTACTACTTCTTACTTAGTTGGATTACTTAAAAAATTGAGCTCAAGAGGCAATGGGAATATTTTTTCTGGATATATTTTAGGGTCTAACCTGGACCAAACTTTTGCTGAGATGCCAGTGCTTTTGTCTCAACAGTGCTCCATTTGAATGAACTTATTCCAGGTTTACACCACTACAATTTGAAGAGAATAAGATCTTAGAAGTCAGTGTCTGTTTTGTGGATTTCTGTGCCAATGGTGTACAGTTGCCAAAACCACAGTCCTTTCCTATAATATAAATAAAAAACGAACGTTCAGGATTTGGGTGCACAGCATGATAATAAGCAGCCCTCTGAATCAATAGTATCAAAAATTGCTTTGCTCAGGAAAGAAAAAAGATGTTTGCCAGAAAGTGTTTCCAGAACATCAGGTTTTACTGTGAGAACGTTCCCCTCAAATCCAAACGCACTTATGATCTTCTGTCTAGTATCACCAGAAATGCTGATGAGGTGATGTCTTAGTGAGGTCAGAGGAGTTTTCCAATCATCACATCCATATTTCCACATACTGGCAAGGCCAGAACACTGCTTCCTCAGCAGGTGATGACACTGGGATGACACTGATTTCACTGCGTGATTGATGCAACAAACAGGTGCATGAATAATCAGATACTCAGCACACATGTCTAATCGGAGCGAGTGATAGGCTCAAGTCAGCAGTGTTGGCTTGTCAAAGGAAGTAAGGGCCTGTTAACAGTAGGTTTGCTCATGACACCCAGTTGTAAAATCTGCATGTAATTGTTCATGTTATGCAACAAATTTTATCAGAACAATGAAACCAACCATCGCTATGTGTCAATTCACTTTTATCCTGCTCATCAAATGCAGAATGAGCTGTAATCATTCCCAATGTAGGACAGAGAGAAAAGGCTTACTGTTCATCATATGCTGTGTCTTTGGATAAGGCACTAACAAACAGGGAAATACAACTTCCTTTTTTCCTTTTTTTTTTTTTTTCCAATTGGGCAGTTACACCATAAAACACTACAGAAGGCTTGTGTTTTACAGCAAGTAACATTTTAGAACACAAACCCTACTGATTTTGTGGAAAACACAAGACAAGACATAGTGGGATTTTTGACCTGTTTCTGAAAAGAAAACCTGTGAATTAGCAGGATGAAGAATATTTAAACTATTGGAAATAAAAAACCATTAGATTTTCTGTTGCTCTAAATCTTTGGATTCTAATCACATCCTTAAAACCATCATGCCATCAAATTTCCTACCCATTTAAAATTAAAAATGAAATTTGATTTGAAATTTTAAATTCTTCACTCAGACTTTAAAGCAAGCTATTAACTGTTGACAGAATGGATTGAACCTCTGTGTTGCAGGATATTTAAGGAAGTGAACGTTCCCCTGGTTAATTCACTAAAAAACATTCCTATTTTGCTCTCTCTGATGCCTCTTTCAGCACATTCCTAATTATTTGGTCAAATAGCTGCTGTTATCTGTAGAAGTTTCCTAAATTTGGATAGAAACTGGCACAACTCATAACATATTTTTCCAAACACACTGAACATAACTATGAAGGTGTTTCCTACAGTGCAAATTTCCTGGATTTTGTGGCTTTAATTTTTTAATTACTTTTAACCAGTTGGATTTTTTTATCTTTCCTTTACAATATTGTTACAGTAGTCTTTAAAAAGACTAACATGATGATATAGTAACATTGTTGTATTGTTTTGGTGCTAAATCTCCAGCAGTTTTTAACAAAACTAAAAAAAAAAAAAAAAGAAAAAAAAAGAATTACACTGGCTCCAGATGATCAGAAAGCAAAAATGTTGGTGGTCCTTTTCCCTTCAATTATGAAAGGAAACAAGAAGAGTTTTTCTTTCTATTTAAATGCTTAAGCGGGAGTTTTCATCTATCAAATACATTCTCATTCTACATTGTTGGAAGAGGCTGTAAGTGAATGACATTTCTATTAACATTTGGGTGCTATTTAAAAATCTGGATCATTACACCAGTGTCTAAAATACATATTTGAGAACTTTAAAATGTTTATTATTGACCCAAAATACTGCACAAAAATACCATAAATAGCAGTTTTCGTCATGCAAATTTGTGGATGTAGATGTGTGCTATGTACATTTATATGTTTTTTGGGGGTTTTTGTTTGTTTGGTTGATTGTTTTTTTATAACTTTGTTCCTGGGTATGGGGATCATGCACTTCCAGGAAGAAAACCTCCTGCTAGTAGGATTCATGTTCTGTGGAAGCAGCAATGAGGAAACAGTTGTGTTTGGGCAGACTGAATCACTGTCTGCACTTTCGTTTGTGCTAATAGGCTACAAACTCCAGTGAATTTAGAGGAATTTAGAGGAAAGAGACAAGGGGTGTGCTGGAAAGACTTGAACTGGTCAGACATTATGGTCACTGTTTGCCTTGAGCTGGTAAAAGTTTACAAAAGACTTCAAAATGTGGGAAAGCTGTTTGATTCTTTGGTGAGAATGTAGTGCATCTTTTCTGTCTTGTCCATACAATAAGAGGGACAGTTGATATATTAAAATGAGTTTATGCCAAAAAGCCTGTGCTTCTGTTTGATTTGGTATAAAAACTACATTCTTGTAAAACATAAAGACTTACTTGTTACTAGTATTTCAAAGGATGCCAATCAAGGTCACAAAATTCAGTTAGTCCAGGCTGTGTGCAAATACAACTGGAATGACACATCTCTTGAGCCACTTCCTGTAAAATTAGATGTAACCAACAGTGAGGAGAGTATCAGAAACAGAAAAAAATTAAATGTCTGTCCTTGGAGCATGAAGTTGCCTACCTGTCCCTAGTGCCATGTCTATTAGGCAGCAGATAAAATGATTTTAACTCAACAGTGATGCTAATGCATCTCTCAATACAGATACAGAGGCATTTCTCTGGACACTACACATGTTTCAGAGCCAACAGTTCCTCTGCCACCTGGAACAGCCATCTTCTTTAAATTATATTTAGAAAGTATTATCTTATCTGGATTCGTATAAAGATTGTACCTGTTGACTCTCCTATTCCCCTTCCAGGTCCATTCCCACTAACAACCAGTATTTCCAAAATGGTACCCTTGTAGCTATACCTTGTAACATAAAGAGACCCTGGGAGACACTGTCATTCTAAAGTGGCTCTGTGCTCTGCTCAGGTATGCATGCACGTCTGCTGAAAGCAGACATTAATAGATTTCAATGAGTCTATGTATATGCTCATCTCTCTCATCATGCCCATTTGTAGTTCACTAGTATCCTGGACTGAATGCTGAAGAAAAAATTCCTGTTGGTGTTTCTGATTTATTCTATGGGATCATTTACATGCTTAAAGCTCATTTCTTAAGATCTAACATTAACTACCCTACACAAGCCACAAATAATTTTCAAAATCTATCTAACAATGAAAGCATCAAATTAACATTTTTTAACTTAAACATGAGACTTTTTTTTTTTCTGATGTTATTTAAGCTCTCTTCATACTTCCACAGAAGATGACTATTCTCTCAATTCGTAAGTAAAATTCTTGTTTTCTTTTGGTCAACTTCCTTTTTCTATATGCTGAGGGAAACACAATATTAGGCCAAATGACTGAACATTGCTTGGGAAAACATATAATTACTAATGGTGCTTGTTTTGAAAGTTTGCCTCATTAAAGGTGGTTAGGAAGCAAATCTCAGGATGAAAGGAGGATTTTGTGAACCTTTTTCTGAAAGCATATCTATAATCTCTAATAAGATAACTTATGGTACAGAGCATGGCAAGAAGAAAGATCCAGGAAACTACAGACCAGTCAGTCTCACCTCTATCCCTGGAAAAATGATGGAGTGGCTCATTCTGGAGATCATCTCTAAGCACATGGAAGAGAAGAAGGTTATCAGGAGTAGTTGACTGATCTGATAGCATTCTGTGATGTTGTGACTGAATGGGTAGATGCAGGGAGACCAGTGGATGTAGTCTACCTTGACCTTAGCAAGGCTTTTGACACAGTCTTNTGAGGAAAGGCTGAGAGACCTGGGGCTTTTTAGTCTGGAGAGGAGAAGACTGAGGGGGGATGTAATTAATGTGCATAAATATATAAGGGCTGGGTGTCAAGAAGGGGACAACCTCTTTTCACTTGTGCCCTGCAACAGGACAAGAGGTAATGAATGCAAGCTAGAACACAGGAAGTTCCACTTCAACATGTGGAAGAACTTTTTTACTGTAAGGGTTACAGACTCCCCAGACTGCACTGGAAGACTTCCCAGAGAGGTTGTGGAGTATCCTTCTCTGGAGACTTTTAAGACCCATCTAGATGCATTCCTGTGTGACCTGCCTTAGATTCTATGGTCCTGCTCTGGCAGGGGTGTTGGACTCAATGATCTCCAAGAGGTCCCTTCCCACCCCTAACATTCTGTGATTCTGTGTCATATCACTGTTTTGACCTGTGGTAGCTCCTCTGAAATTATTCAGAGGATGAATTTGTCAGTCTTGATCTGTAATCTTTTATTTATGCGGTAGGGTTTCTTTTTTTAAATTATATTCATTTTCACTTTCTTTTCTCCAAAAGTCCATGGGACACAAACTAAGAAAAATAAGCAAACTAGCACGGTATTAGTGGAACTTGTCATGAGGAACCAATGTAGTGACTATGACACAGTTTGTAGAAGCCAATGTTTTTGTAGGAAGGCTGATTCACCACCAATAAATCCACCAAGAATCTACTTTTTAGTGAAAGGATGAATCAAGGTAGTAGGAGACACAGCCTTGCCCAGGAGGACTATAGTAGAATGGTAGACATCACTTTTACTACATATGCATATTTCCACAGCACTTCAGCATTCCTATTTCTGCCCAATATTTCTAGACTTGTCTGATAAGTTCCTGATCCAAATGATGAAAGTATGAACTGTATTTGAACTTGAACTAAGCAGACATCTCCCCTCTGGAGAAATGAGTAATGAAAATGAATAATCACACATACCCATCCAAGGTGAGACTAGCAGAAGAAAGATTACCTATGGGGATCCATAGGAGTCAGGATATGGAAGCTGGTTGGCTCTTCTGAGGCTTTCTATCTATTGGATGTGCACAGAAGGCTATGTTCCCCCTCTTCCAACTGTGTGGCATGACATTAATCTCCCAGTGCACTGCCTATGCAAAAGAGCTCAGTGAAATTTACAGAATGTAGGCTTTCCTTCTCTCACAGCATGTGTTTCATCTGCAGCTAAGATCTAACAGCTTCCAGGTTGAAGTGATTTCACCTTCTTTCCAAGTCATACCTCAAAGCAAACTCTGTAGTCTGCCAAGGCTTAATTCTTAGCAAGCTACTGCAGTACTGTTACAGAGAGATGAAACACCAATGGTGAAATTTTCTAAGTTCAAACAGAAACTTTTCCATAATAAATGGAGTAATGGTCAACAATTTATCTCAGCAATTGACCAGCTGATCTGGATTCACCCTTTTTAGACCATTTCATCCATGAACAGATGGGTAGATTCCTCAATCCACTTCATGAACTCTTTCCTGCCTCTGTGCAAGACACAGAACCATCTGCATTGTTTATTTGTCTTTGTTTTCTATTTTCACTGTGCTCTATATATTTATTTCTCTGTATTTTTACCTTTAATAGTGACATAGTTCCACTGATTAGTTTGAACTGTATCTTTTCATCTAGTTGAAACAGTTTTTCTCTGGGCATAAATCTGCTGAGAAGCTCATCAAGGTATTTACTTCTTTCTCTCATTAGTGCTCTAGTTGATTCAGCCTGAAGTCACCAAGGAGCAAGAACAGGATAAGAACGCTGTAGGTTTATATGTGCCTTTTATCATAATTCATAGACATAATGCTTAAGATATCACCTTCCAGATACAAATTTGAGGGTTAGAAGATATTATGGACCGAGCTTGGACTAATAAAAAAGATGGTTCAAGTTTTCACATATTCAGTAGTCCTTCATATGTTCTCCCATTGCCCCTGCCCATGGGCAAAAAGGTGAGAAGCTCTAATCGGGTTAATCCTCTGTATTGTGCTAACAGGCATAGGAAAACACATCCTGTTCCAAGAGAACTAAATAAATTCCATTATGATGTTCTGACTCTTCAGCCAGATTGTTTCAAAGCTTGACACCTCTTTGGGGACAATACTATTGAAATAGTTGATCAGAATTTTGCATCTATCTTTGCATGATTTATTTACGAACTGGACTTTCTGGGTCATTTTCTCTTTCCTTCATATTTTCATCCTTATAGCAATATGTCTTATCTTATTGACACTTTCTGCATCTTGGAATTAACATACTATGATGTTTTCCATCCCTAAACCTATTGGGACATGTAGTTTTGATCCAGAGCCTGTAGAGATTAATGCATTCCTTTGCAGCTGCCTTGTGTTACTGCTTCCTCATTGCCAAATTCTCCTCACTATGAATTTATTCCAGTTTTGCCTTCTAAGAGAAGGCTTAACACTTCCTCGACCATAAATCAACTTCCTTCATTACACCTTTATTTTTCTTCCAAAAACCTATGTAAACACACCTTTCACAGGTTATCTGGTGAATGTTAAACCAACTCTTGAAGAACATTACATGTTTCCTCAATAAACAGGTAATAAATTCTTGAACTAACAGGAGATTTTTTTTTTTTTAGAAAAAAACCCTTCAAACTTCTGCCTAAAAAGTTTGATTGTGATGCTTCAGAACTGCAAAATAAGACCATGTGAATATTGAAAAAAATTGGAATTTCTTCCAATCTTACATATCGATTACATTATTACATGTAAAGCTTCAATTCTTTATTTCGTACAAGTGAATTGAGAAATCTTCTGTTCTCTTACCAAGGAAGGAAAAAAATTGCGGAGTGAAATTTGGTAAACATTAAATCTCTCTATATAAAGACAGATTGAGGACACCAAATATGAAATTACACCAGATGGCGTCTGTGAACACAACTGGCTTATTACACAAATCCAACATTCTTTCAGTGTAGTTTATACTAAAGTCTAAATTCCATCAAAATTCCTTGTACATGTGCAAACTTGTATGCAAAACCTGGCTCTAGGCAATTCCCAGTGTATTGTCCTTCTTAGGCATTTGAGCTTTTCTTTGGAGGTGACTTCATGGAATATGTGTAGTGGCTTAGATTTTGAATACTTGAATGCAACCTTTTAAGATTTTCCCCTGTTTGAGTTCTCTATTAATACTGTATTTTTAAATATACTTTGTGTACTAATCCTATGAGACCTGAGACTTAGGCTGATAAGTAACTTTTAGTTATAGAACAATTTAGCCTTCATAGGAGAATTGAGATGAAGATTTGGGGACATATTTGACAGTACATGCTTCTCACAGTCTTACAAACTCTTGTGGGGATTTACATCCCCAGTTTTAGCGCCTTCACAAGTCTGGATACCTTTGTAAGATCTCATCTGTCTCCTAGTGGCATCTAAACCAGAGAGGTGGTAGCCTGTGTTCAAATAACCTCTGATGACAGCTCTGATGGATTCCTGCTTGAGATTCATAGAGAGGCAAATATGAGATTTAGGCCAAGTGGTCCTTATTTCCATGTCTCAATAAGACTCTATTGACCAGAAAAGTAAAAATCTTTCATCCCATTGTACCTTTAAAAATGTTGTTGTTGTTCATTTGGTTTGATTTCCTCTTCCTTCAGATGTTTTGGCTCCCATTGCAGAGTTTACTGGACGCAGATTCTAGCTAGATGATTCAAAGACGGGATCATTGCAGCTTTAAGGGTAGCCACTTGTTCTGTTTTTTCTTTCTGAGGAAAATGTTCAGTGCAGCCCCTGTATTTAAGGATAAAGACTTGTTGGCCGGATTCTTGATGCTGGAAATTCAGGCTTTCAGGGAAACCAGATTAATGTGTTGAAAAACTGGCTCTGAAAATCTAACTCTGAAATTCCAGAAGATATAATTTTTACCCACTTATTTAATATTTTTTCTTCTAACAGATTTCCTACATTTTCCCTATGATTTACAAGGTCTTATGAATGTTCCAGCCTTTAGAGAAATCTGTCAGCTCTGTTCCTACAATCTAAATCTCTAGTTTGAAACTCCTAAAATTGTTTGAATACTGTCAGTCTTGTGATTAATATTCATCCTGACACATTTTTTTGACCTCTTACTTCTATCTTTTTTTAATCCAGCTGTATATGTAGCCTTACTTGATGCAATAGTTTCTCGAGCATCTTTCACTAATGCCTACTGTGTCTTGCCAAGAGGTAGGGAGAAGCAAGGAACATCTTCCTATTGTGCGACCTGTTTCTTCTTCTGCAATAGCCTGCCCTAATTGTACACTGCATTCAGCCTCTTATAGTAGCAGGAATAAGTCCTGGCTTGAGCTTGTGCCCATAGGGCCGCTTCCAATTATCATCTGGCACCTACTAGTCTTGCCAGCTTTACAGAAATGTATGTTTCAAAAAGACTTCTTAGGCCCAAAATGAATCTGTTTTCTTTCTTTCCTTCTTTTCCCTTTCATTTTTGGTAACAGTTCAGACACTATTGTCTGTCTCTCCAAAGAAACCCCTTTTTTGTACCCTACACTGTACTATTCTACAGAGTGAACATTGTAGCAACAAGCAGAAAGCACAAGAAGTCCTAGAGCTGACATTGCAGAATGACTTCCATTTTTTTTCTCGACATACCCTTTCAAAATAATTTTTTCTAAGTACTGTATTTTCACAAATTTTTATGGGTTGTTTTGTTTGTTTAGTCTATTCCAGCAGATAAAACATTCCTTTTCTGGTGCTAGAACATGGAAACAGAATTTCAGTTAAATATTTCACATTCACTGAAAAAAAGTTACATAGTAATTGAAGAAATTTGAGATATTGTGGTGAAATTATCCGTGATTTGACTGGAGTCATGGGTCTCTGAAGCTCTTCTCCGCAGAAGAAAATATAACTTTCTTGATCAATTTGTCAAGTGCAGTGTGAAGTATAACATTTTTCATGTGAATGTGACTAGCAGTCACAGTGGCTTGATACACAACTACACTGTACATGTACTGGAGAACAAAGTTTAAAATGTTTCTGCTAAAAGATTTAATGATCCAATATTCAGGTGTTAAAGTACTTAATCTTTAGTGTGTTACCTTCATGACAGGAATACAGAAGACTGTGAGGTTCCTAGTCTTCTTATAAGCTGTGAAGAGTTAATGACTTCAAATGGAGTCCAAGATGAAGAGGGAGCCATGATCATGGACAATGAATAAAGTCAAGAGGAATCATGGAAGCTAGGGATCCATCTGATATCTGACCGCAGAACCAAGCAGACGAGGCCCTCCATAGGCAGATAGAAGTGGCTTTGCATTCACAGGTCCTGGTCCTTGTGGGGGATTTCAACCACCCCGACATCTGCTGGAGGGACAACACAGCAAGGCGCCAGCAATCTAGGAAGTTCCTGGAATGCATAGATGACAACTTCATCCTTCAAATGGTAGAGGAACCAACCAGAAAAGCTGTTATGCTGGACCTTGTTCTCACCAACAGGGAAGGGCTGGTGACCAACAAGAGGTCAGGGATAACTTTGGCTGCAGTGACTACGAAGCACTAGAATTTAAGATCCTCAGGACAACTAGAAGGATGTATTCTAAGCTTACGACCCTGGACTTTAGGCGTGAAGACTTCAGTCGCTTCAGGGATCTGCTGGTCAAAGTACCACAGGACAAAGCCCTAGAGGCAAGGGGGGCCCAGGACAGCTGGTCAGTATTCAAGGATCACCTTCTTTGTGTCCAGGAACAAAGTATACTGACAAAGAGGAAGGCAGGGAAGAGTGCTCGGAGACCTGCCTTGATGAGCAAAGAGCTCCTGGACATACTGTCACACAAAAAGAAACTTTATGAGGAGTGGAAGAAAGGACAGCTGGAATGGGGGGCGTATAAGGAAGCTGTCTGAGTAGCAAGAGACCTGGTTAGAAAAGCTAAAACTCAGAATTAAATCTAGCCAGGGAGATCAAGGGGAATAGCAAAAATTCCTAGAGGTGTATTAATGGTAAAAAGAAGACTAGGGAAGGTGTGGGTACCCTCAGAAAGGAAACAGGAGAACTGGTGACAAGTGATATGGAGAAGGCTGAGGTTCTCAATGACTTCTTTACCTCAGTCTTCACTGGCAAGGGCTCCAGCCACACTCC
>VYZX01010921.1:74175-92016 GCA_013401335.1 Brachypteracias leptosomus | reverse complement strand
TTCAAAAAAATGTACATGATCAAATCAGTATCTCATTATGATTATAGACTCACTACTTTGGTGTTGCAGCCCAGCACCATCCTGGTTATTTGATTGCACAATATAGATTGTGCTGTGGCTGACAGTACCCCTTTTCTTGTAGTACTGCTTACTTCCACTTACATAGAATATATTTTTGAGCAACAAGATAAACATGAAACAAGGTTAAAAGTGAATTGAAGAAAATATTTAAGAAGGCTGNAGGGGGATAGAGGAGGAAATCTCATCTTTATATCTGGTTTTACAATTTGGAAGGCCCCAGTGGACCTTCTATAGTCTTACTTTAATCCTCTGCTGCTGGTAATTTTTGAACAGGTGACTGGCCTCGACAGACACCAGCATCATCTTTAGTTCACTACTATTTAGTAGGAAACTCTTAGGAGGTGGACATCAAACATGAGGTAGATTTACTATAAAAGCACTTTATTTAGGGCTCTGTGTATCTAAGATATATTAATTGTCTGTTTTAAGTGGATATGCCAAATACCAAGGTAAAAAGAACCCAACCCATAGGTCTGTGAATGCTCTATTTTGGGTGATTTTCTCTTAGTTTAAGATGTTTCCCTGATTGTTTTTAGAGTTCACTTGAACTTTGTCTCTATATTATGCATGTTTTGTCATTTTATAGACTTCTGTTACATAGGCCTTTTGTGTATGTAAAATAAGGACAAAATACAAAAAAGTCAAATCAGATAGGGGGATTGCAGGTTTTCATGTCTATGTACCTAGCAGTTAAGGGAGATGACAGCTTCTGTTTGGAACAGATAGAAGGATGCATCCTCAACAACTTGGTATTCACCATTTCTCACTTATGTGCCCTTAAAATGAGTTGCTTCTCTCCATACTGGAAATAATCCTATCCTGCCAAAACTATTAGTTGGTACTTTCCAGCTCCTTCAGTAGAGGAAAAAGGATTTGCTTGTTTTATAAAGGGACAACTGGACTAGAAATGAGTTTCTTTGGAGAAACTCACTGATTCTTCTCTCATAGCTCCTTTATCTAGGCAAAGAATTTCCCAGATGCTCCTTTATTTTTCTAACCAAGTCAGCCAAGGGAAGCAACTTGGAGAAAAATACATTTTCTATTAGCAATATTCCCCCACCTCATCCCTGAACAGTTCCTCATAGAACGTGTATTTCCTGGGTACAGCAACTTGATCTAAATACTTATTTAAGTCTAAATGCTAAAATTTAATTTCCAGTCATTAATTTTATGGAGAAGTTTGATTTCATGCTCATTTCAGCTATCTTAATGGTTACTGCTTAATCTGTAGGCTCAGAAGCCCACATTATTACTAGGATAATTTAACACAATTTTTAACAGGTCTAACAAGCAAGAGAATGTTCTTGACTTTCAAAATGTGTCTATTTGATGGTACACAGAGTTTGAGAGTACAAGGTTAATATTTTATGTTTTGAAATAGAGTTCTATAATTTGAATTTAATTACTTTGTTTCAGTACATGAGATCGCTTAACAACTTCAGGGCTGAACAGCCTCACCAGCATGCAATGTATTATCTCCGACTCCTGATGACAGAAGTTGCTTGGACCAAAGATGAATTAAAAGAAGCTCTAGATGGTAACGTTCTGCCAGTTTTAAACTTTTTATTTTTTCTTCTGGAAAATGTTTTGTTACTAAACTAGTGAAGGTACCAATTTTGACCGCTGACCATTATCCAAATGAAGCCTCTGCAGTGCCAGACCTGAGCTGATGCTGGTGGATGTCAAGGCCTCTGCACTTGTCCTCCAGTTTCTAGGAAGTAGAGTAGTTTAGGCAAAAGGCCTCAAATGGCAAAACTTGCAGGTAAAAGTTTAGGCAAAACTTGGATGGCTTTGTGAGCATGAGCCTGGGATGGTGAATCCACTGCTTAACCTGTACTGCTAAAATCATTTGGCTCTAGTTGACATCTTGCAGACACATTGTAGTATATCTGCATTGTACTTCCCAATCTGCATACTGTTTTGGTTTTTCCATTATCAGGGAATCCTAACTTCTATTTCTGTAGATAATAACTGTAGGTAATAAAGAAAAAAGGTATAATTTCTGCAGATGCTAACAGTAGTAAAGAATAAAGGACATTGTGGTTCTTAACAAAGAGCAAGCACCACACTATATTTGGAGGAAGAAGAAGAAGTTTCAAATTAAGATGTTTAATTGATTTTAGTGATAGCTGAAGAACTCTTCCCTACCTGTATCTTACTGTCTTACAACAAAAGGCTCTTACTAGGACAGTTTGCAAAATATCTTGTAATANTGTAATATCTTCTTTGAATACACCAAGCCATTCATTTAAGAAGGTGGATTCAGAATACACACCCATAGTTATCAGGCTGACACATACCATACTGTTTGAAGTTGTGATGCTGAAAACTGCTTCTTAAGATAGACTCTCTAGATGCCCTGAGCCAGCTACACAGGGGGGTGCATTTTTTCTACAGGATATATCCAGGATAGAAATACAAATGTTTAGTTTTATAGTTTCTTGAATGGTTGCAGGTGTCTCTGAGATTAGCAGAGGTGCCAGTGCTGTCTGTGAAGTCAAATGACAAAACTAATGCTGATTTCCATGGCAGTGGATTCGGCTATGTGTAAACCATTCCTTTTTTTATAACTTCTGAATTTTGAAAAATAAGACATTTTCTGTTTCATGTGTAAATTGTCCTTATAAGATTAATGCTACCATATTCAGCATAAGAATGGCTAAAAATGGAACACTGGAAAAGAATGCTGTCTTAGCACTACTGGAAATCTGCTTGAAATACAGTGAGTTAGTGGGTTTGGTTTTCCTCTTTCCCCCTCTCACGCTCAATGTAATTGCAATCTTTTGCACTATTAATAAGCAATTCTTGAGCAAGAATTAAGATTAGGATTATACAACAACAAGTTGATTTGGAATCAGGGAAAAATGTAGAAAATAATTTTTTACTGGTGGTCAGTTACCCCTTTTAAGAGAGGGAAAAGCATGTTATAGGTTTTTCTAATACAAATCACAGATCTATTAGATATGTTTATGTCCCCCACTGAATATCTGAGTGACCTCAAAATCTTGATTGCATTTGTCTTTTCAGAAGTTTTGTGAAATACATCAGTATTGTTAGTTTTTATTTTTGTTGATAAAATAACAAAATGAGAAAAAATAGATTTGGTGATACAGTGTGAGTATTCCTGTAGCGTCAGGGAATTAAGAATGGAGATGTGGACTTTGGGATGAACACCCCATCCATTCAACCATCCTTCCTCTCTTTATCCATTGATTCTACATGTTAAACTATGCTTTGCATTATATATGAAAACTGCTTTGCAAAGACAGGCTAGCATAGAATGTGTGTGTATGTGTACTCAGATATTTTTCTTGTGCATTGTTTGTTACAAAGATACTATCAAAACACCAGATTTGAGTTGAGGTTCTTTTTTTAGTCTAGATGGTAAATGCACAGTGTGCTTCTTGAGCATTATCAGCTACATGCTGCTTGTTTAGTTAATAACTAAGGCTTTATCTGGGAATACCACCTGAATGATTGCAACTGTTTTCTCTGGAGAATGAATGTTTGTTCAGCATGATTGGAAAGAAGGCTTTTTTTTTTCCTTTCTTATCAGAATCTGGGTCAGGCAACATGTGAATTTTAAGCAAAACAAACTATATGATGTGTGCTACTATTTAGACCTGGAAACTTTCCAGTGTTGCATTTTTAAGGAAAGATTCGTCTTTTCATGATGATGAGTTTCTCCTCCTCTATGAAATGCACTATACCTAGTGATGTGTTAGGTACTTCTTAATGTAAAAACGTATGTAATTGATTTAACTGTCTAAATATCTATTCTAGATGTCACTCTTCCCCGCCTCAAGGCCTTTATAGCTCAGCTGTTGTCACGGTTACACATTGAAGCTCTTCTCCATGGCAATATAACAAAACAGGTTGGTGTGATGCTTTGGGGTTTGTTTTTTTTTTTTCAAAAGACCAATTTTTATTTAAAAGTAGCATAAAAAATGGAAGACTAGTTTAGTCTTTTCTGATCTTGAAGCAGTTTTACTGAACCTAATTTCCTATGAAGACAGGCTGAGAGAGTTGGGGTTGTACACCCTGGAGAAGAGAAGGTTCCGAGGAGTCCTTACGATGGCCTTCCAGTACCTGAAGGGGGCCTACAAGGAAACCAGGGAGGGACTGTTTACAAGGGCATGTAACGATAGGATGAAGGGCAATATTTTTAATCTAGACAAGGGTAGATTTAGATTAGGCATTAGGAAGAATTTTTTTACTATGAAGGTGCTGGAACACTGGAACAGGTTGCCCAGAGAGGTGGTGGAGGCCCCATCCCTGGAGATCAAGGCCAGGCTTGATAGGGCTCTGAGCAACCTGATCTAGTTAGAGACGTCCCTGCTGACTGCAGGGGGTTGGACTAGATGACCTTGGAAGGTCCGTTCTAACCCAAACCACTCTATACTGTAACTTGATTTCATACTTTTTTATTCTTACAGGAGTATCATCATGTCAGTTTTTCCACTTTAGATTAGGCTAAGGAACTTTAATAAAAAACAACTTAGGATCTAAATATTTTATAGACTATGTTGCATGTCATTACTGTGATGTGATCAAGCTTCATGGGGAATGATGTTCTGCAGATCCATTTAAACGTTTCAGACTAACTAGCAAAGATTTAAGAATCCTTTGCACAAAGCTAAACCGGGCCATTAGAAAGAATTGTCAGCTCTCAGTTGTGTCATTTGGGGAGTGAAAATCAGAAGACGTTTATTGTACCTTCCATTATTATTTTAATGGTTTGTATTTGCATAAGAAATCTATCCAAATACTTGAATATATGTACCAATGCAAAATGTTGTACCTTTTTGCATTCTTTTTTTGTAGGGCTAGTATAGCAGTATTTCTATGTTATACCAGCTCTGTGATACTTCACTAGCAGGAGATGTTATAAACATTGATAGTGACTGCTGAATTTATAGAGATGAAAGTTAACTAGTAAGGAGCAGAAAAATACAAAGATGAAGGAGCCAATAGCAATGTATGCACAAAGTTTTCTTTTCCAGCATGTCTCTAAATTTAATTTCGTTTGGTAAATTTTACAGAGTATTTTTCATGTGGAGAAATGTCAAAAATAGTATTGCTTTTTTCCGTCCTTATTTCTTACACATTTGAATATAAAAGTCAGTTTCATCTGAAATTTAATTAAATGACCAGATTTTTTAGATTTCCACGATGATGCAGCCATAGCAGAGAAATACATTCTTTAGTTGGCATAATGAAAGGCAGTTGAAGAGTCCTACATACAGCTAGACAACTGGGAAGGATGTACTGTTACACCCGTTAGCTGTGTAATGTTTAGAAATTACCTGCAAACCTCTCTGAATTGGTGCGAACAGGAAAACTGTCCATCAGTGGCCATGATGTGATTATCACTGATAAAGCTCTGAACTTCTAACCTGGATCTAAGAGTTTTTTCCAGCTAAAATTAAATCAAAATTTACATACCATTGTGACACCTTTCAATATTGAAAAAAATTTTTACTGAATCTATATTTTCTGAAAAATTAGACTTGTTGAGCTGATTGAAATTCCTATCTCTTTAAAATTTATTTCATTCTTATATTTGTATTTTTTCCTGTATTAATTTATTTGAGGCAAGTGGTTGAATAATAAACTAATCCTGTTCAGAACATCTGTGAACAATCTTATTGTAAATATTTTGTTTTAATATGGTGACTTGATTGGCTGTAATTTCCAGCATGCAGACTACAAGAACACATAACCCTTAACAAGTAAAGCTTTTGAAGTTAAATCCTTGAATGAAAGTAATGATTTAAAAAATTTTTTTCACTATTTATGATTTAAAAAAAAATTTTGTTTTAATCTATCAAATAAATAAAAGAAAGTATCAGAGCAGTGAGTCCTAATCCTACCAGCACATCAATAGAATGTATGTTTAAACTTAAACATTAATTTGTTTTCTTTAAGTTCCATCTGCTGAGATGTCATCAGCTTTGCAGTCATACACTGTAGGTATCTCATTTTGAAACTTTGAAAGGTGAGTACATCAGAGCAGTGAAGGGAAAATGAGCCCGCTGAACTCTTACCTCAGAATTGTTGGGGAGAAGTTGTAGTAGTTAAACATGTAGACAAGATAAATGTAAGAAAGAAACAAAAAGCCCTTGTCCCCCAAGCCCCCACTTCTTCTCATCTACTTAACTTCTACCATATTTTTATTAAACTACAATATCCCTACTTTCTGTTCCTGATGGGTTTTTTTCCTTTTTCTTGTCTCTCATGTCACCATCAATAATTGGAAAATGTTATCCTGCTGTCAGGTACGGAATGACTAATGATAATTAAAAGTCCTCTTATGTTTTCTCTTCCAGGCTGCCTTAGGAATTATGCAGATGGTTGAGGACACTCTCATTGAGCATGCTCATACAAAGCCACTCCTTCCCAGTCAGCTAGTGAGATACAGAGAAGTGCAGCTCCCTGACAGTAAGTTAGATGATTTATTTACAGTTTCTTAATGCACATTAAATTGAGATTCCCTGTTTACTAATGGCAGTTAAAATGAATATTACTCTGTTGCTAGAATTTTGTTTTTAAATCAGATTATTTTAAAGTTTAAATTAAAAAATATAATCAGGGTGTGGTTTTGTTAATAAAATCCTACACTGATATATCATCTTTCTGGTGTACTTGACAATGAATTTGATTTCATTTTTAATCTGTGTGTTTAAATTGGACTTCTTGGGGGTTGGAACTAGATGATCTTTAAGGTCCCTTCCAACCCAAACCGTTCTGTGATTCAATCCTAGTATACTTATGACTTATTAAAATAAGACCCCTGTCTCACTCTCTGGTACACATAGTATACACACTTGATTAAGCACCATTCTTTGAGCACTTTTGAGTGTTAATTGACCGTTCAGTAAAGGGTTGTCCTAAACAAATCTTAATTTTTGAGAAACTAAAAGCTCTTACGCAAGTAACTTTGTGGGCTTTTTTCTAATATAAATTCACTCAGTCTCACAGTGTTTGTATATGATTTTACTTATATTGAGGAAAAAAAATCCTATATGTAAGAAAGGAGGTTCAAGGAATTACTGGGAGTTATACAGGAGTGATGACATATGTAGCTGTACAGCCAGAGCCAATTACTCCTAGCTGATCATCAGCCTGTGGAAGCTACCATATACCAAAGAAGCTGCTGGTATTAACTGCTGAATTATTTTTTATGCTCATAAATGTTTCTGACAATTTGTCTTTAGAAACTACTTACCCCATAGAGGCAATGCAGAATTCCATTCCTGTTCCATGGAAGAAAAAGCCAGTTTCTGGCTTCCAGTTTGAGGAGAATCAACCCCTTTCAATTTTCTTGCTGATATGCTCAAACTGTGACATTTTCATGTGTTAAAATAATCTTTTCTTTACTTGTTTCATGAAAGGTGTGCTGTTAGTGGAAAAGCAGTCTTAAACCATTTATTATAATACCACTCCACAAGTGATAGTCCATTATCTTATCAGTTGTGGACAAGAAGAATGTACATTTCCATGAACTTAAATGTTTTAACTTTGTCTTTTAGGAGGTTGGTTTGTATATCAACAGAGAAATGAAGTTCATAACAATTGTGGCATTGAAATATATTACCAGACAGACATGCAGAGCACTTCTGAGAATATGTTTTTGGAACTCTTTTGTCAAATTATCTCAGAACCATGCTTCAATACTCTGCGCACCAAGGAACAATTAGGTAAGTTCTCCCATAGTGACTGTGTGTCTGTATACACACGTGCACACATACTCACGCACTTACATGAGACATGATGAGGTGTTCTTTCCCTGCCTAGTGAGTGCCATTTAAAGGGCACTTGGTAAATGCAAATAATTTTAACTGCTGGTGACTCAAAGGAATGTTACTGTGCACAGACTCTAAATCGAGAAGAAGCAAGCATAATTTTTAAGATAAGCCTGAAATATCTGAAACTAACTCTGTCTTAAAGAAAGTTTTATCACTGTACAGAAAATTTCATACCTAGAATTTTTACCAGAAGGAGATTAGATAAGTTCCTAAACTTTAGATCTTAAAGAATCAATAACAAGTAAGTAACAAAACCTCATTCAATAAATGCTTTAGCAGCACAAGAGAGGAAGAGAGAAGTTGTCAGTGGTGGGGAAAAAAAAGTCAAAATGTCTTAGGATAGCTTTGTTAGTTTTCATTTAAAATGTCAACTGTGACCAAATGATTTCCAAAATAAATACCAGTGTTCAAAGTCCAAGGCTTACCTTCGAACACGAAAATAACAGATAGTAAGTTGTTCAGGTAAATTAGAAGCCTTTAAAGAGTTCAGGCATGATGAACTCTACATTGCATTTTAAAAAATAAATTAAAAAAATATGAAATCCTAGAATTAGAAGTCTGATAACTGAGAATTTGGGGATGATAGATGAGGTACTGGAAAAAAAGCATGGGTAAATGCTGTGTATTTCCTTAAAAAGGAAAGAGGAGAGCAGGGAAATTACAGATCTGTCAGCTTAATTCTAATTCCTGGAGAATATGGAATAAATTATCAAGCCAGTTCTAAATTCATAGAAGGTAACTGAGAGACTATTACTGTACAAACTCAGGTCAAACTAACCTACCTTTTTATACAAAGAGAGTTCAGCTGTAGGGGTGGAAGTGGTGGTGCTGTATGTCTCTTTTTGATAATATGAAAGGAGTGTAATATTCTCAGACAAGCTAGAGAGAGCACCGAGGTGAAAGTGCTGCACATTTGGATGCAAGACTGGAAAGTCATGACTGGAGAAAAGAGTAGTTCGTTTGAAAAATGGTATTCTGCAGAGCTCTATTGTGATCCAGTGCTATTTAGTATTTTCATCAAAACTCTGATGATAGAAGAGTTGAATATACTTAGTAAATCTTCAGATAATACTAAGCTGAGAGAGGCAGCAAGTGTGTGGGAAGATAGAATTCAAAATTAGCTTGACATTTTTGAAACATAACTTGAATGAAGATAAGATGCAATTTAGTAGGAAGAGTTTGGCAGAAGTAATCAATGGCACAGATACAAGCTAGGAAGCAGCTGGCTAGGTAGCAGTTGTGTAGAAAACAATCTACAGGTCACAGTGGATCAGAGGTAGAGAATAAATCAGCGTCATGCTGCTGTGTAAAAACATGGGTTATATAATTGAGAGCTTCCAAGATGCACATACACACTTACACTCTTATATTGTTCAGGTAAGGACTTTGAAATACCAGGTCCAGTTTTGACATAAGCAGCAAGGAGTGATTAGAGAGCCATAAAACAATGTTTAAAAGATTGAAATATGACTAATATGTTAAGAGGGGAAGATGACTGAAGAAAGGCTTTCATTGACAAGTGGGATTGAGTGCTCCCTCAGCAAGTTTGCTGACAATACCAAGCTGTGTGATGCAGTCAACACACTAGAGGGAAGGGATGACATCCAGATAGACCTTGACAAGCTTGAGAGGTGGGCCTGTGCAAACCTCATGAGGCCAAGTGTAAGGTCCTGTATCTGGGTCACAACAATCCCAAGCACAAATACAGGCTGGGGGATGAAGAGATTGAGAGCATCCCTGCAGGGGTCTTAGAGATGCTGGTGGATGAAAACCTGAATATGAGACAGCATTGTGCGCTCGCAGCCCAGCCAGCCAGTTGCATCCTGAGCTGCATCAAAAGAAGTGTGACAGGCAGGTCGAGGGAGGTGAGTCTCTCTCTCTACTCTGCTCTCATGAGACCCTACTGGGGTACTGTGTTCAGCTCTGGGGCCCCTAGCACAAGGAAGCCATGGACCCGCTCACATGGATCCAGAGGAGGGCCATGAAGAGGATCAGGGGACTAGAACACCTACCCTGTGAGGACAGGCTGAAAGAGTTTGGGTTGTTCAGCCTGGACAAGAGAAGGATCCAGGGAGACCTTATAGTAGCTTTCCAATACTTAAAGGGAACCTACAGACAGGATGGGGGAGATGCTTTGTCAGGGTGTGTAGTGATAGGATGAGGTATAATGGTTTCAAACTGAAAGAGGGTAGATTTAGATTGGATATGAGGAAGAAGTTCTTTACTGTGAGGGTGGTGAGACTAGAACAGGTTGCCCAGAGGAGTTGTGGATGCCCTCTCTCTGGAAGTGTTCAAGGCCAGGTTGGATGGGGCTTGGAGCAACCTGATGTAGTAGAAAGTGTCCGTGCCTGTGGCAGGGTGGTTGGAACTAGATGATCGTTAAGGTCTCTTCCAACCTAAACCATTCTATGATAAGCAAAAGCTGCAACAAAAAGGAAGGGAATAGTATTTTCTTTGATAAGATGAGAAGTAGTGGTCTTACATTGCAGCAAAAAGAATTCAGATTAGAACTTACAAAAAAAAAAAAAAGTTTCTAATGTTGAGTCTAGTGAAGCACTAGAATACAGCTTCATTTCTGTTTAGCTAACCCTGATGAAATAATTTCTTTTCTTTGGTCTTGGTCTGCCTCATCTCCTCCTTGCCCCTCCCCAGAACTGATATTTACCTCATCGAAATAAAGATGTTGTAAAAAAAAAAATAGTGGCATATTTTGACAACCTGCATTATTTCATTTATAGCACAGAATTAAACTTAGCATAAAATTGCATTCCTGACAAACATGCCTGTTTGGCAAACTTAATGCTGGAACAAGAGATTTCTTTTAATTTGTGACTGTTCTTGTTTTGCCAAGGTTACATTGTGTTCAGTGGTCCCCGCCGGGCAAACGGCATCCAAGGGCTGCGATTTATTATCCAGTCTGAAAAGCCACCACACTATTTAGAAAGCAGAGTTGAAGCGTTCTTAAAAACTATGGAGAAATGCATAGAAGATATGACGGAAGAGGCCTTCCAGAAACACATCCAAGCTTTAGCAATTCGTCGTCTAGACAAACCAAAGAAGCTGTCTGCAGAATGTGCTAAATACTGGGGAGAAATCATTTCCCAGCAGTATAACTTTGACAGAGGTAAGACAGATTACAATTCGTTTAAAACTGAATGCTCTAGTTTGGTTGCACTTGTGACTGTCGAGTGTCATGTTCATTTGAGAACACCACAAACTCTTACATACTCTATGCATATTTTTTTTTTTTTTTTTCTTTTTGGGGGGATTTTGTGTCCTGTGAGTTGAATTTCTTCCTTCTGCTCTGATAAAATACCTCATTGTGGAGCCAGTGCTCTCACTGCTGTGGGAGCCATTAGTAATGAAGGATAAACGTGTTCTGTGATATTCACCATGTGATGGGAGTTGGCAAATGCTTTGTTGACCTTCCATTCTTTCCATTAAGGGAAAATGAGACATAATAGGTCAAGGATTGGAAGTGGTTTAAATGCAGATGTTGATGTCACATAAGCTCAGATTTCTTTCTGTGATATTCAGACGTCTGTACTACATATGTGCCTGATACTTGACTGAGATGCATTTCAATGTGCCTTGATGTTCCTGATGGTGCGCACATTCATATGAACCTGTTCCACTTCCCATTGTGCAGTTTGAGGGAGTGATGGCAGAAACAACAACAGGTATCTTAACTTTTATGTGACCTGTCTCAGCTTAAAGCAGGCTGGAAGAAACATTGATTTTTTTGTTTGTTTGTTTTCATCCATGATACATAGAAGACCAAATGAGATCCAACTTCTAGTGTTATTACTGAAAATGGACTGACAGGAGTTTACATTGTGGTCCTGCATAGTATTTAAGTTGTACTTTCCCCTTTTTTCATAATTGAAGATTTTTAATCCAAAATACTGAGGTATATTAGTAGTACAGTCTCTAACGTTAAAAACAAAACCAAATCAGTTTTGGGTACAGATCAGCTTTTCCTTGCATTTTCTTGTCTCAACTCTTATTCACAGCTGTAATTTTCCATATTCCATGCATAATATGCTTCCCACATAAAACTCCTTCTGTATCCTGCCTGTGACTTCTCTTCTGCTCCATTACATACATAGTGTTGGTCTTCCACAGTAGCCAATACAGTATTTTTGGTCAACAGGGACTAACCAAACTGGCTTAATAATGACGAATTTTGAATTGTCATTTAGCTTGGACTCAAGAGAATGAGAGCTACTGACAAGGTTTCATACCCGAGTATAAGTAGTGATGTGGAAATAGTGCTCCAAGTACTTTTTTTGTGTCTGGTGAAACTGTTTAATTTTTCTCTGTCTTAACTATTTCTGATTTACCGTACTTGGATTTATGTTATCCCTCTGGAATTTCTTACTGATGACTGCAGTCATATATTTCATATCTAAATCCCACTCAACTTATTATTTCCCTTGACTTCTGTATCTTTAAATCCTCTCTACCCACTAGTAATTTTAATTCATTAATGATTCTAATATGGCTAGAATTGTCAAAATCAGAAATTCTTAAGAGGTGAAAGGGTTTTTTCTTCAGGTTTTCACATTTTTATTACAACTTTTACTGTGTTACATTTTTTCTAATTTGTAATTTTCCAAACTGTTTTGTTGATTTTTTTTTTTTTCTCCATGTAGAACTTGATATTAATTAATTGCATCCTACTTCACAGCTTGTTAGCTGCATATTTGTTCTGTGTGCTTTTCTTTCTTGATCCTCCTGCTAACCCTAAGAAAAGCAAGCATGCCTACAACAAAAAACATTCTTGCATAAACAGCAATGGTATTAAATTATTAGTTCATTACGATTTAATTTATACAAAGCAGTGTAGCTACTGAGACACATTGTCCCCAGATATCTTAAAGGTGATTACTCCTTAACAAGTTGAAGTGGGGCTGTGGGCCCTGAATTGGAGTTGACCTATGGATGAGTCCCAACCCAGCAGTATGTCTTGTTCCCCAAGTGGTTCCCCAAGGCTCCAGAGGCAGAACCTGGCCCACCTGTGTGAGGCCCTGCCTTCCCCCAGGTGATCATGGTTGGGGTGGTGGGTGAGGCTAGAGATATATCAGCTAGGAACTGACCAGTTTGAGAGATGAAACAAGGAGCTGATCAGTTGGAAGAGAGCTCCCGTGGAAGAGAGCTCCTGTTGGGGCCAGTCAGAGGAGCTTCCTGTTGAGGGCAGCTTGCTGAGCTCTGAGTAGTGTGTTCCCCCTTGGCTGATTCGAGATGGAGAAGAATAAAAGATTAAGGCGTGCTGAGGGGATGTTGCTGAGTTTGGTGTTGGGCTGAGGAAGAAGAGAGCTAGCAACACACAAGTATGATGTTGGCATTGTTTCTTACATTTATTTAAAAGTACATCCTGCCAAAGTATGTCCTACCATTCTGCTTCCTAACTGAATAAAAGCCATCTGTAATCAGTCTGCATTAAAAATGTGTAACGATAAGATAATATACAGCAGTAGGCATATCTGTTTTAGCTACTGAATATTCTTCCAACATGCATTTTTTAGTAAGTCAGATCAAGCAGACTTACTGAAGTATAATTTTCTGCCAAGCTTCCAATGACATAGGGATGCAAGTATTAGCTTGGAAGCTAACAATGAAAAGCTATATCATTTGCAATCAATTACAGCATCTGAATTTGAAAGAAATATACTTTAAAAAAGTAACGTTCGATAACCAGCTATGATTTGCAGAATTGTTCTAATTTTTGGTATTGTTGTGCAGATAACATTGAAGTGGCTTATCTAAAGACCCTGACCAAGGATGACATTATACAGTTCTACAAGGTAAGTTAGTCCCATAGTTAAAATGTTACTTGGAAAAAGATGTAGCTATAACTGGATGTTACTTGCATGAACTATGAGAGCATTTACTTATGCCTGTGGTAGGTACACGATATGATTGATGCAGATACCTTAATAATTTTGTTTCCTGAATCTTACTTAATTTAATGGTAACTAGCATCCTGTAAAAATTGTGGAGAAGGATTGGGGTTTGCTGTGTTGCATTTTTTTCTTACCAGCTCTTATTCTCCACTCATTTATCCTTTCTTTTGGAATAAAAAATGTGCTACTGTATGACCAAGCTTGGCCAAAGTTGCAGATTTTTTGTTTTTTTTTTTTTGTTTTCCAACCAGTAAATGATTCAGCTTATTTTCTGTGCATGAATTGTGAATGAAACAGGGTTTTTTAAAGCTTTTTTTAATACCATGATAGGATAGGTGAAGATACAGAGCAAATACAAATTTAGTAAATTGAATTTCAGTAGGTGTAAAAAGTATCCACATTCTGGTTTTGTAGGAATCTATACTATTTTGCTTACACTAATGATCAGTACATGATTATCTGGTATTCCAGAGCAGAAATAGTTGGCTAGATTGGTGAGCTAGTCCAGCTAAGTTTAATAATTGTGTTAAAGGTGATGTGTTTCCAGGAGACTGCTAGGGATGGAAAATTCTGCAGAGATTTTAGGTTGCATTCCTGATACTATGATAATTAATGCCTGAATTCCTATTACTTTCAGTTTTTCTCAGTCCCAGATAGTAAATGAATTTCTTAAGTTGGTTGTGAAGTAATTCAAAGTACTGTACAGATGACTTTTAATATTTGAAGGGACATCCTAAAACTCATCTCTCATTTTAAAGCTTAAATTAAAATCTAAATACTCTTATTCTTTTACTGTTCACTAATGTCTGAGTGATACTTCCCACACCTGAAGGACTTGATGTTTTTTACTGTAGGTGCTGTTGGCCATAGATGCTCCCAGAAGGCACAAGGTATCAGTACATGTCCTCGCAAGGGAAATGGATTCCTGTAAGTATTGTGCTGAATATAGTATTTAATCAATTCCTGTTCAAGCAAGTCATAAAGACAGCCATGTTACATGACACAAATGCAGTATAAGAACAACTCAGCTCTGGAGAGCTTTCAGAGGAAAAAGTACTTCTTTTTCTAGGTTTTCTTCACGTGGGTGATTCAAATTTTCTGACTGACCTTTGTGACCAAGTTCTTCAGTCATTCTGAAGTATATTGATATTAAAACAATATATTTTAAAATAGCAGTAGTAGAAAAGAGATCTGGGATTTTTAGGAGGGGAAAGCACTCGAACTCCCAGGGTGAAGGTTAGGGTTGAAAATTGAGTATGGAGGCAGAGGAGAAGTTTAAGGAATTCAGAAATTCCTATGGACAAGTGGATTGGATTCAGGAAGAAGTTTTGGGAGGACCAGAGTAGGGCATGCATGGGGACAGGCAGAGAAGACCTGAGGTTGCTATCCAGAATTTTAGTACAATGGAGTAACCTCTGTGCCTCCATGCTAAAAGATGTGCTGTTGTTGCATTGCTCTTACTGCATTTTACCACTGTCATTTGCTGCTGTTCTCATAATTTATACTGAAAAGTAGTTTTAAGTATTCATTCGCAAATTTTATTTGTACATTCTCTTTATGTGTAAGTAAAATGAATAAAAGCCACTGCCTCAGCACATGTTCTCCAGTCAAATCATGGATTAAGCTTTTGTATTTCTAAAGACAGCCATGGAGTATAAAAGCAAAATGTTCAGATAATCTTATTTAGAGATACTTTAATAGCCTGTGCTTTATATAGCTACCTGTCTTATAAGAGAAAACAGTTTATTATGTTAAAGGTAGTGATTGAATTATGGTCCTGAATTAATTTTGATGATGTTAAATAGGCCCTGTTGTTGGAGAATTTCCATGCCAAAATGATGTGAACCTGGCACCAGCACCACCACTACCACAGGTAAAAAGAAACAACACACAAAAAATTCCCAGGTGGTATTCTTAATATGCAAGTTTATTATAATTAAATATAAGTTTATAGGAGAAACAGACTTCTTGAAATTCATGCTTTTGTGGGGCTGATGTTTCAGCTGTTTTCTACAGGCACTGCCTGTGGATTTTTTTCTTGATATTTTTTTTACTTCTTTTTAACAGTCTGTCTTGTTACCTTTGTTCCTTCTATTCCATTGAAATGAAAGCTAATAGCAGTAGTTAATTCTACTGAGTATCTACACTGTGGAGTAAACACAGATTACTATTGTCTGAAAATTCTGATTTGTATATGATCAGGTGTATCAAGTCTCAAGAGAAAGATGCATATGCTTCAACAAATTGGCCATTTTTGTTTAAAAAAAGAAAACAAACAACAAATCAACCCAAACCACCACCAACAAATTATCTTGAAGTCTAAACTATTAATGCATGTTCCTGTCAATGTGTAACCTGTGGAGGAAGCAATTTGTACAAGTATTACAGATTTCACTGTGTGGTCAGATATAGCACTGGGCCTTAAATGAATTTTCTCAAAAAAGGATGGTAATGTTTTTCTCAATAGACAACTTTTTGCAATGTGGTAGTAGATCTATACCCTTATTGAGTCCCTATAGGTGAAATAATCACCATGGGTGGAAATTTCTGTATGAATTCTATGTGGATATATTAGCCGTTATGACTTTACTTTGTTACTGCAACTAGAAATAATAGCTCATTGAATTGCTATTGGTTTTGTGATCTTACCCCCGATATTCAAAGGATAGGTGGGATGTTGTGAAGTAGAATTTGTAAATGAAAATATAAGGTCTGCATTTACTAAAGTTCCTGCTATTATTAGTAATGCTATTACTGCATTATAGCTATTGTTTTATATTACCTAGAGTAAATATTAAACTCTTTATTTCATAAGTAATAACACTGTATTTTGGGGATTCCTGTAATAACGAAGTGTGAGTCATTAATATTGTAGAAAAGAGGAAGAAAGAATAGTTTTATATGTAGCCGTAGTGAAAGTTAAAATGAAGTGAGGAATTCCTTGGTTTTTTGATTAAAGATACTGAGCAGACTTTTTCTTGCATACACTTCTTTGCAGCCAAGTGTGATTGAAAATATGACAGAATTCAAGCGCAGTCTGCCACTCTTTCCACTCGTGAAACCACATATCAATTTCATGGCTGCAAAACTGTGAAGAATCCCAGTGGATGAAGAAATGCAAATGATCAGTACTGACATGGTTGCAGGGGACTTCATGATGAACAAAATTATTAAAGATCACTAGGATAAATGGTTCTGTCTGTTATGAAAGTCCCTAATTCCTTCTTGGTTCATTTGACATTAGCTATGTGTTAGGGATAGAGAGTATATAAAAATCAGTTGTGGTCATGTGTCATTTATATTACAGACAACCTGTTGAAAACCAAAATCAACTGAAACAATAATAATAAACTTGTAGATGCAGTATATTTTTAAAAAAGTATATCCCATCAAATTTTAATTTTGATTAAATAACCCTCCAGAGCAAACAAAATTGCTTGAAATATCCTTGTACTTCTGAAAAACACCATTTAGTGTCCCAATAATTATCTTATTGGGGGCTGGAGGGGGTAAGAAAAGTAGGTCCTTTTTGGGAGAGGGTCAACAATTTTTCTTAAAAATAGAGACTTTCACATTTTTTTGAAGTGACGTGTTGAATGATACTTTTTTAATTGATCCTTAATGCAACCAACATATTTTCTATTTAAGTTTTATGACAACCGGTCAGGGCAAAAAAAAAAAAAAATTGTTAACACAGCAGTGAGAGAATTACGTCAAAGAGAATAATTGAAGATACTGGCATGATTTTAATCTTTCTATACAAATTTGGGGACATTTTATATTAAAACTAGTAAAATGCTGGAAACACTTTAATAGTACATCTTGGTTTTGTTATCAAAAGTGTTGTCCCTGTCTCTTGATACTGTCAACATCTTGTTCAGTTTTTCAGTGTTAATGTGAATCATTTCCATTTGGTATTTGGTGTCATTTTTTGTTCCAAGTTGCACATGTACTGATGCAGAACTCAGTCTGTTTTTGCCTCATTTGTTATGTTAGCTCTCAGTCCAGCAAATTTCTTAGTGCAAATAACTTTAAGCACACGTTAG
>VYZX01010921.1:36373-74169 GCA_013401335.1 Brachypteracias leptosomus | reverse complement strand
TAAGCACACGTTAGTTCTTGACTCAAGAACAGGTGAATGTCAAATACGGGCCCTGTAATGCATCAGATACATCATTGTTCTGATACATCCACGTGGGTCCTTCTCGTCCTTCAGGAAGGCATTTAGGACAGTCCAGGACTGGATGTGCAGTACTGCTGTAGCACAAGATGTGTGTGGTTCAGGTTACATCACAAAATATTTGTTCCTACTTCTTTAAAGAGGGCTGCACAAAACCAAGAAAGACCAAGAATTATGTTAAAATACTATATGTGTGTGTAGATATAGATCTCAAAAATTAGTAAAATCATATATGGTGTCTCATCTTCACCAAGTTTACTGACTTCTGCAGAGTGGTTTTGTGCTTGGGACAGCCCCCAAATAGAAGAAGGTAAGGGATCATCTTACCAAGTTCTCTTACCTGTTTAATGCATAAAATGGATTGTAATTATTCAGACAGGATAGAGTATACAAAGCATTGGAGATACAACATCTGCTCATCGGGGGTGTTACTGAGAATTTGCTTCTTATTAAGAAAACCTGAAGCTAAGGCGCTGATGTGACAGGCGTGTTGTCATACATCAGAATTCTGGTATATTCAATAGGGCTATTTAAATCAATGTTCTTTCTTACACTGGCTCTGAAGACAAATTTTAGATGAGTTGTGTTTATCTGAGAGTCTCTTCTAATCGAATAAATACAGTGTATTTAAAAGTTGTTTTAAATGTGTACAGGTTTCAACATCTTTTTAACTCATTTGATGGTAGTTTGTGATGTAACCTGTTGCCAAGGAAGGCCACTAGCTGCTCTTTGTAGCCTGAAGTGAGAAAACATTAAACATAGCATAAGTAAAAACAGTAAAGGTGTCTCTGTTCACCTTTTTACCCTCTTGCATTTAGCTTTTGTTTATAGTTTTCCTTTAGTAAAAGTATTTGTATTATATAGTAAAACTTTTGACAGCTTATTATAAAAATATATATTTTGGGATTTAGTATTTAAACATACCACTCTTAAGGTGAATAAAATGAAATGGCTTCTATCATGTGTAAAAAATAAATAGAAATATATATTCATGGAAGTACTATCAACTAATTTTAACGAATTATAAATTGGAATAGCAGAGTATTTAACACAAGCTCACAAATCATGTTTTCCAGAGGAAAAAAGGTAGAATCTCAAAATTCTGTAACTGGATGTGGAAACCCAAGTAGTTTTCCAGCAACTCTTAATTGCTTTTAAGTGTCCTCCAGCATTTTACAGTTTCTGAGTTTGATATAGCAGTAAATTTTGATAAACTCAGGCATACTAATGGGTTCATTTTAATGGATCCAAAGCTGCAGTGTCTACAAGCAATAAAACCTACCTAGAATACACTGTAATTCAATTCTAGTGCTTGTTAATTAGTTTATGTAAGAAACCATAAATTATTATTACATAACTGTAATTTTTGCAAGTGCTATTTTAAGCAGTTCATGTGGAATTGGGTGCATGTGACACAGCCAGTATGACAGAGTGCTAGAGTTATTCTGTTTACAATAAACAATCTGAATTTAATGTTTGGAGTTCTTAATTTGTTTCATTTTAATTTTTTGCATACTGGTAATGTTACATCTATCAGTCTGTGCATGCTTTTTATTATAGGTTGTGATTTTCTACTCTCCAGCCGCTTGGACTAGTTAGGCTGAATAGCATTGCTGGAGCAGTGTTCCCTGTCACATTAGGGGAGTTTCAGAGCACTTCCTCATGTGACTTCCCTCACCTTTTAGGCAGATCCACCTCTGTTGCTCTCTGAGTGTACGAAAACTTAATAATGTAAAGGTAGAAATATTTGCACAAGACAGGATTTTAATTATCAAGTCTGAAATTGTAAATTCAGAGCATTGCTGCAGTGAGATTGAATTGTGCCTACTGCAGCTTTACAGTGTTGCTTTTAAGAAATTACTTTCCCTGGTCATTTTCAAAACACCAAAAGATTACATTTTGAAAGGTTTAGGAGGAAGTACGATTGTTAGAACAGTAAATAGCCTCAATTCTGACAATGTAAAAGCACTCCTGCTGTTCTAATGGGGCTCCCTGACAGCAGTGCTAAGAGCCAGGTTTTGTCCTTGGTGTTGGGAAGAGTGGTTGGTACTCAGCAGAGAAAGAAAATGCCTGCAACCCACCTGGAAAATTACTTGTCCCCAACATCTGAGCTCTCTTTCTCCACTCCCAGTCGTTAGGAATTGGTGTAAATCTTGACTCATTGGTTTTGTCTTCTGCAAAAAATCAAGCTATCCAAATTCACTTTGGCTATTACTGGTGAGCCATTCAAAAAAAAAAACTTGACCTTTTTTCAGAATATTGCTTAAGCACCTGGGCGTGAACAGCCCGTGTTGGTAATGTGTAATCATGATGTGTGGAGAAAGCATCACACATCTTTTTAATTTCATTTATTATTTTCTAGCTCTTGTTTTAACACAAGGTCAGCAGAATTTTGGTCTACCTTCTCTCTGCTGTTTAACTAGTTAGTATGCTTCCTCTGTAGGTCTGCTGTAAAGTGAAAAATCATTACCTTCTACACCTTTCTTACATTTTTTTCCTTATTTTTTCAATAGCTGACCATTGAACTGATAATGGTCAGTGACACCAGGATCCTTCCCTTGAGCTGATACCTAATTTGATATTCAAATCCAGCTCTCAACTACTTTCAAGTCCATTTTTAGTACTGTTGCTGCATGCTGCACAATACAAGGCACCTCTGTGCTATTTTAAAGGCAGAAGAGATCAGAAACTCTGGTACTTTTCTTACCTTTCATGTAATTTCAAAAGAAGCCTGGCCTATGTAGATTCTGCTGAAAGACTTTTATTTGAAACATTTCAGAGTTTTATTTATCATTCAAAGAATATACTCATAAGTTATCATATATGCTGTTGATGGAATATAATGCTAATAGTATGTGAAATCTGAACTGCAATTCAAAGGAAGAAAGTGTGTAAGGCTAAAGGCCCCACAGAATGGGAAATGTCACAATTAAACTCAAGCATTTAAACAGAATTTAAGATTGAAAATATTTATGGCTTCTTCAGTTAATATTTCTAAGCCACCCCAAAGCTTTTAATTAAAAGTGCAGCATTAAAGGATGTAGACGCCACACTGCTGAGCATCTGCTGCTGTTAACTTCCAGGACTCCCCTCTTCAGTTGATGCAATGCAAAATTCTGAATTGTATTTGACTGTGTGCAGTGGATGAGGGAAGATGACACAGCTCCAAGTGGACCTGAGGTTACTATTGCACTGAGCAAGGAAGTATGACTGAGCTTAGCCAGCGGGAGACTATGGAGGCATCCAGGTTTAAATCCTACATCTTTCTGAGAATTCGCCACCACCTTACTGTCTGTTAGATGTACTTCCTTCTGCTTCAGATTTCCATTACAGCTTGTCACTGCTTGCTCAGCTTCCCTTTCAAGAAGGGAACCAGGGAATTCTGGTACTTCTCTAGTGCCTGCCAAAAATACATAAACTTTTCACTGGAGCAGCAGCTGGAACTCAGGAACCCGTTCCAGCCCCTCCCCCTGACCTGTACACAGAACGTAGTACGTGTGGGCTCATACATGCACGTATTCTGGCGGTGAATGCTTACTCTACAAAATGAGAACAGGTTCAACAGAAGGGAGTGGGGAGGTCCCCAGTCTACATTACTAACTTCCTGGGAAGTGGGGAGAAATAAACTAGAGAAATTTCTAATAGAAGATGAAAATGAAGTTGCTATTCTGGTAACTTGCACTTACCACTGAGTTGTGGCATAGAAGACCATGCTTTTTGTATGAAGTCTGTTGTACAGAATAAACTCCTGTTATGGGAGAGAGAGAAGACGACTGGCTTGTGACTTCCAGGGAGATGTAGGGGATCAACACTAACACATTTTACATGGTTAAGGTTGAGTGATTTCAGGGCATGTGCAAAAGTGGTCTTCTGAGATACTGAATATAGAAAATGCGGAGAATGGGGTTTGGAGGCCTAAATTTTGGATGTGATGCCTTTTAGTGGACAGGGGTCTTAAAAATTCACTGAATAGCATTGAAGCAGTGCATTTGATGAGGCAGTGTTGGAACTGGTTTAAAACACCAGAAATATGTAAACATTTCATAGCAGTAGTGCTCAAAAATGGCTCACTTGGTATTTTACAAACTTAGCAACTTGCTATGGAATGAAGTAAGTTTAGCAGGACAGTTTTTAACCCCAATGATTATTTGCACATGTGTGTAAAAGCCAGGGAAGTTCACAACAGAGTAGTTCCCATCAGTGCTCTGGAGTCAGGAAGCTCTCAGACAGTTCCAACATTTCCCAACTTTATTTTTTTGTCATCACAGTAACTTTAAACCTGCTAATACTTGTGCATCCCAAGCCTTCTGTGGTGCCCAGGATGGGGCGGGGAGGAGTGTTTCTTGTCAGCACTTACTGCAAGTGAAGTTCAGCCTTTCGACTGTGAGATACCAGTATCATTCACTGTCACGTACCTGTTCAGGGTGAAGCTTCAGAAATCTGAAAAAAAACTATGCAGGTAATTCTCCTGTTCACAGATTTGATTAATACTCATTTCCAGATAAAACTGTAGGAAGATAAAGTAATTGTGACAATTCTGGAGCATTAAGTGTATTTTAGGAACACAGGAATCTGTACGTATAACTGGATCTGGCATCTCCACAAGCTGATTGTTTAGTTCTGATACTTTTGGTGTTGTCTTCAAAGGCAGAGATGTCCATTGTTCATCTCGCATTTCATCATGTCTCTCTGACCAAGGTGAGGTAACCAGATACTCCCATTGTCATGTCAGCTAAAAGTGTCATAGATGTCCCTTTAGCACTGGCATGCAGTGGCTGTGGGTTGCATGCATGCTCTAGGATATTTTTCTCTGTGTTTAGAACTTACCTTCTAATGGTGGCAGGTTTTATCCATAAAATGACACAAAGGTGGCATCTACAGTATGTCTAAGCCTGGAGAACCACACTGGACTGCTGCTGAAGCTCAGCAAATTGGGAGATTTAAGCAAGTAGAACTATTTGGGAAATAATTTGAAAACGGGTGCTACTCAACTGCAGCAGCAGACTGATCTGCTGATGTATGCACAATATGATTTTATTGTTGTGAATAATAATAAAAATGTACCTTATGCAGCCTTTCCTGGAAGTAGGCATATTTAAGAGTGGAATAGCTTGTAGGTTTTGTGTAACTTGAAGAATGCATATACAAAGGAAGCTTGTAGTTTGGATTTTCCACTTGAATTTACATGTCAGTAATAATTAGTTTAAAGATGTTATGAATATGAAAATACAGAAGATTGTATTAAGCTCAATGTATACAAAATGTGAGTGTGAGCTGAGATGCTTGCCCGTGCTATGAGCCACTTAATAATGTTGAAATGGAAGATAATGCATATAAATTGAAAGCAACTAGTTGCATGTCATTTTGCACTTCTTGTCTAATAATCATGTCTCTCTGTCATGTCTTTGTGTATAAATTCCTGTGAAAAGGGGTCATGTGTTACGTCTGTAAACTACCAATGCACAACTGTGGCACTATGTATCTAATAATACGTATCAGGCTTTTAAAAATGTTGAATTGAGTAATTAGGAATGAATACAAGACCTTGTTTTCAGGACAACTTGTATTATCTGAACAGTCTAAGTTTCTTCAAGCTTTGAAAGCAACGGAATAAAAGTAGCTGAATCTCTCAATTTTATTAGCTCTACATTCTCTACCAGACACCAAAAAAAGGCAGTTGTGATAATCACTAAGTAAATACTTAAACTGGCCTGAGAACTGGTGTTAATGTCGTATGCTGATAGCCCAAGATTATAAAATATATATATATATCTCTTAACAATGGTTTTGGCATAAACTTTTGACTAGTCATTTAAAATAATTTTAAATACCGTTGGAACAACATAATAGCTCCAGAAGTCTGGTAACATTCATGTGCTTTCTTTAATTGAGATCCAGTTATTAGTCTCAGTCTTGGATAGAAATAAACAGAGCCCTATAGTTTCATAGCTTGTTGGACTGAGCTTTAATTTGGTGCTGCTATTACAGGGCTGTTCTGTGGCAGATCTGTTACACAGGTGCTGGAGGAGCTGTCTTGCTATTCCCCAGGAGTCACCATCCAAGCAAAAAGATTAACCCCCAAGATAATGCATATCCACATTTTTAAAGTTTGTGTTTGCAATGCAATTAATCTCTCACTGAAGCTAAAGTAAATAATGCATCTTCTCAAAGCAGTATGGAAAGGTTTAGTATATCTGGTTGTCAGCTCAGGAAGAGATAATTGTTCAGAAAATGGACTGCAACACAAAATCAAAACCGAGTGTAAATTTATGTGTATGATTAAATAAGACTATAAGGGATAGCACAAGCAGTATGCTTAAACTATTTTACTTATTCTGTTAGTAATTTCTGGTTCATTGTACATGTTGAGGTGCCCTCATAAGTGATACCAGGCATGTACTGGCAACAGTGTACCTGGTAGACTGGTATTGCAGGAGAGAGATTGCACAGTTTGGAGAGATGTAATGAGAATGGATAGCACTACGGTATCCACAGACCAACAGTAGCTCATTGATACAACTGAATAGCTGAATTTGTAGTGTTTCTTCCTGGTCCTGAGAGTATGAATGGCTAAAGGTAGCAGGAGATGAGAACGATCCTGTCTCTGTTGGCCACTTGCAGTCTTGGATACCTTGGACAAACAGTAAAGTTCTGTTCTTGAGCAGCAGCTACATCAAATCAAATCTCCTTGCTCAACAGTCTTTCCCTTGGTTTAATATTAAATGATACTACCTTTTTCTTACCAGAAGTTTAATTATATTTTCTCTTTTGCAGTATTTATAGTGTGCTAATTAGTGCTATTTCCAACTAGTTACCTGTGCCTCCCGGTAATGGCTGTGAATTATGTCTCACATCAAGTCCCTCATCTTTGGAAGGAACAACAGAACTGGGTGTTTTATTTATGGTGATGAAGAGTGTAAAAGACCTGAAGTTTGATCTATTTTTTTTTTGGTCCCTTGTTGGGTCTTTAGAGCTGGCACTTACCAAAATTATTTTTGACCTGGAAAGTCAAGTAGAAGTGACTTAATTGACAGTAAATACTGAACTCTTAGTGCCATTCTTACAGTAATAAATTGAAGAGTAGGATTGTATGGTTAACTTGCAGAGGGATGTTCAGGTTCATTATGTAGTCATGCGTATTCAATAATTACTTCCTACTGTTTGACCAGGTTGGGGTAAGGGATGACCAGGAAAGGAAGAAAGATTTTTTTGGTTTTTTTTAAGGCTTTCTTACCTGTTTCAAAGCTTAAAGAAAATATGCTATGCAAGGAAAAAAAAATCTAATTGAATAGCTTAATTTATAGAAAGTGTCAATTTTTTTAAACAGGTATATTTTATTTTTTTTAACGCAAACTTTTGCTTTTCATTGCTTGGAAAACAGCCTATACTTAAGAACAAAAGTGTCAGCTTAAACGATTCACCATGAAACAAGCAGCTTTCATGGTACCTTTCCTTCACAGTGTAATTAAAATTCTTCTTGGTGCTATATGATACTACAGTTGCTGTTACTCCCTGTAACAATGTGAAGAGTTGTGCATCTCATCTTTATGCATGAAAATTATTTTCTTCGTTCTGCTGAGGAAAATCGTATTTGTACAATTCTACAGATAAAAGCATAAAGAAAACTTTAAATGCTTAATCGGAGAAAATAAATAACTTTTAAATCGCAGAAATGGTCCGGATGTGTATTTGATAAAGAGTAAGACTCCGTGAAGTTACAAGTTTGGCATCTCGCTCGGCGTCCCGTGTCCTAAACCCGATTGCTTTCCACCTGCGGGGTGGGCCCTGGGGCTCCCCGGGACAGCTCGGGGCCTGGGCCCCTCCGGGGCGGGTGGAGCGATGCTGCCGGGCCGGGCCGGGAGCGACGGGCTGCGGCCGCAGGGAGGTGCCGCCGAGGTGGGGCGCTGTGAGGTGGGTCGAGGGTGGGCGGGAGCCGGGCCGGCTGGGGATGGTGAGAGAAGGCTTGCAGAGGGGAAGGGGATGGAGAATGGCGGTCGCAGCGTGTCCCAGGGCTGGGGTCTGCATGGAGCCACGGCTGGAGGTCGCCGCCTGCCCCGCTGCCGCAGGAGGTGGGGACAGGCGGGACAAGATGGCGGCGCTGGCCTGGCGGGCTGCGGCTGCAGCTCTGCGGGCGATGGGGCGCTGTAGGCTCCCATTTATTTTATAGCTGCCTCTTTTTTTTTTTTTTTCCTTTTTTTTTTTTTTTCCTTTTTTTTTTTTTTTCCTTTTTTTTTTTTTTTCCTTTTTTTTTTTTTTTTAGGTAGTGGGGAGGTGGCTAATTCACCCCAGGAATTAGCAGGGGTTAATCTGCAGCAGCACCGAGTGCAGCAAGTGGAGCTGCGGCTTTGCCGGGTATTGAAGGGTATTTATGTGCATCGACCGATGCGATGCCTGTTACAGGAAAAAAAATTACGTACATCAGGGCACGGGCATCATGAGTAGGATTATCCAAATTCGTAGGCACTGCCCCTGGTGCTGCTGGCTTCCCACCCAGCCCTGGGGAAGGCTGTACTTATGGAGTGCTTGGCTCTGTAACAACAGGCACTACTGGGAAACTCACAGAAACAGCAATTTTGCCTTTGGAGCAAGTTTCAGAGAGAGTGGCATGTAGGTGGCTGTGCAAGAGAGAGAACGGTCATGTCACGGACAGATCATTTCACAAAAGAAGGCAGAAATAGGGTTGCGTGGGCCACTGTGGCTCTGGTATTTTCTAGCATTTGGCATAATGGGATGCTTGCAAGTGAAGTGCTCCTAGCATGGACTGGGGGGGAGGCAATTGCCAAGTGTTCAAACAAAAAGGAAACTGAAGGGAAGGGGGGGGGGCAGCTTTCATTATGTGTTATTTTAGTGACATGGACTCTGTTATCTTGTGCGGGAGAGTCATGTGATCTGTCACGTGATGCATGTGCCAGTGGTGAGGACGTGTGTGTCTGTGTGATAAGCCCATGTCACTGGCATTTCCAGGTGCTGGGGAGCAGCAAAGGAGCTGAGGCACACTCTGCTCCAGCCTCTGATGGTGACAGACTTCCATATCTTCTTCTTGACCATCCCCTCCCCTATCTCTGGATCCACATCCTTCTCCCCTGGCCAGTCTCAGTGCTCATCTCCTCACCCATTTGTCACCTGTCTCATTCACTCAATCTGTGATCCGCAGCCTCCCACAACCCAAGCCCTTATGCAACTCTGTGTCACAGATTAATGCCCACAATCTTACTGTATTTTTCTCAATAACCGCTCAGTCTCTAACCTCCTTGTCCTTCATTCACTACACCTATTGCTGAATTCTTTTTATCTTTTGCCTTTGGGTAAGATAGGCTAAGCAGGGAAGTCATTGAGAGGTCTGGAGAACAAGCTTTCTGGTCCAGCTATACAGTGCTGCTGGTAGCAATAAGGTGCTAGGACCCATTTTTTCTCTTAATGTAGCCCTTACACAAAAAATCCTTGGGAAATTCCAGTTCACTGACATGAAATCCCAACTGAGCAGCTTCAACCTTCATACAAGTCACAAAACCCACCATCTCAACCCCCAATCTGAAGTCTTCCCTAGGACCTAATTTTCAATTCCCTGCTTCAGAATTTGAGACTGTCAGAGACCTGCTGCAATTTCCCATTAAGTGACCAAACCATCACAGAAGAAATTTTCCATAGTTATTCACATGGTGTTTAAAGTTTGATAACATTTTTAGCAATTGGAAACAGGGTCTTATTAAAGGAAGTATCTGGTGGCGGTAGCAGCCTTCCTATGTTAGTTGGGAGAGGAGGAGGACGAAACATTTCCTTGCAGAGCTCAGTAACTTAAGGCTGATGTGTCCTTGAACAGAATGGATCCTCCACATTAGCTTTCCAGAAGTTTGTACAAACAGTCTCCTCCTGTTTCTAGGCTTTCTAGTCTGGGGGAACTCTGTGTAAACGTAGGTGTCTGCAGGCACATGAGTGCTGGGGCAAGAAGAACAATATGATCCTCCTTGCAGAGCAGAAGAGAAATTGCTTTGGCACCAGTAGGTAACTCTCATTAACCACATACTTTGCACAGGGAATGAAGAATGGAATTACTCAGCAATACAGGAGTTGTCAGCCCCATTCCATGTTCCTTTCCATGCAGCCAGAGCTTACTTTTCCCCTGGGTAAAGCTCACCGCTGGGTGTGAGCATCCCTGGGCTGCACCTGGCTGGGGTGGCTCGCTAATATATCTGCTTGGGAGAGAGATGCCTGGTTTGCATACTGAAAGGATAAACTGTTCATCCTGTTTTCTGTAGTTCTGTCACAAAGAGCAAAAGCTCATCCGACTGGTTTAACTTGAGAGTAAAAGCAAGGCAGTGTGGCTGAAAGAGCTAGAAAATGGAGAAGATACTCTGAATCAGATGATTTGTATTTAAAGGCTTTATTTGGCTTGCTCTCCCTAAAAATATTTTTTTTCCTGGTTTGGAGAAATAAGATATAAATGATACCCTGGCAAGAAGTGCATGAAATCTGACAGATGAATAAATGGTACTCTCCAGAGCTGTAACCTTGACAAGAACATTGCAGAGATAATGCATGTTCCTGGCTTGAGAGAAGTCCTGTCCATTAGAAGTATACCTCTCTGAAGATTGATCTGAACTTTTGAGCTTTCAATTGAATAATTGTTCTGTGAGATTTGAAACATTTTGAATTATTTAATTTCCCATTCACCAAAATAGAACAATGTTGCAATTGGTGATTTAAAATGTTGTTGAATTAATTATGACATTTTGTTAAATTTCCTTTTGTCTTTCCTTTGTCAGATTTTTATTTCAGAGACCTCAGCTAATGCAGAAAGCGTATCATCCCAGTACAGAGGGGAGATGAGTCAGAGATTTGTCAGCATGAACGGCCTTAGACCTACTTATGCCTACTAACAACCGTGATTCAAGTCTGAAGTGATGTTACTTGCATATTAAAGAGCAAGACTGACAAAGCTAAAGCTTCCTTGCTAAGCCTTGTTCTTCCAACCCTCTCTGCTGCAGCCTTTCATGGAGAACAGGTCAGATTCATGAGCTAAATGTAGCAGCAAAGAAAAAGGTGAATTCATGTAGGCAAATGGGGGTGAGTCTGAAGGTGAGGTTTATGAGATGACTGCATCAGTCTCATGGCTGCCTTGAAAGCAGCAGATGTGTATCTCCCTCCTCCTTCAGAGCCATCACCTCATGCTGTTAGGCCACTGTCAGGGACCCAGAGTGGGGAACTGAAAGGGAACTGAAACAAGTCCTGCCAGGACAGACAGTTACAAGCGGTTACACTGGCTCGGTTAAAGCTGTGCCCTTGGCTTATACAGGTTTGTACAAAGTCTAATATGGTGTTGCACACAGCATGCAAAGAATAGATGAATATTTTGTTCCACCATCTTTCTTCATTCACTTTTGAATTCAGCCTTGTAAGTAGAAAGTCTCCTTACATTTTAATAATAGGAGTTATTTAAGTTAGACCAATATTTGAATATCAGTGTTAGCCATGAATGTACACCCCACACAGGACTTAGAAATACGTGAGCAAAATCAATACACAAGCAGCTGCTTCTGAAGCAGGACCCAAGGCTTTGACAGACAGACTTGCACTCCTGCTTCCCGACACACACATGCTCCAAAGCAGCATGGCTGCTGCCAGCCCCTGCCCCTTTCCCAGGACTCACCACATGAGCTTGAATGGAGCATTTTTGGTCAAAGCTGGTTCGAATATTGATGCCTCAGACCACAGACAGCACAAATGCCTGTAATCTGCCTCCTCTCCAAACTGCAACCCAAACATGCAACCCATGTGAAAAGAAGAAAGGCCTGCAGCCATGGCTGAGAGCGTATATAATGGGAAAGGAAATTACACCCTTGCTGATGTTAGGCCTGTCAAAGCCTTTTAAGATGCAACCGGTTAGTCTGTAACATTCATATTTCAACTGATGACAACTTTCTCTCTCGTCTGTATGGTATAACTTATTTTTGTGTCATCTCTCTGATTTTATATTTCTGTGGCATAATTTACAGCAAGCTATTTATGGAACAGAGTAACTGTCAGCTTGGAGAAGGGATGCGGTTCCTCCTGTATAGTGTGCTGGTTAGAAGGCTGTCAAAAAGTTCCTGTCCCAAAATGGATAGCAGTATACCTATACATGAGAGGAGACAAGATTTGCTTCTTACCCCACTTTCTTGCAATCCCCTGTTCTTGTAATGGATATCTAAGTTTAATCTCAGGATTCTGTATTCTCTTTCTGTTTTAGGTATGCTATGTTGTATACTAACATCACCAATATACTAAACATGCTGTTTTTTACTTGAACTTGCTAATGTTATAGTTGATGATTATTTTTAGATTATGAGAGTTATTTCTGTTGTAGAAATCCTCCTGAGATGCTGGTTTTCATTTTAAAAGGCAAGTGTATTTTTTTTTGTTACTGCACTCTTGTCTGCACTTTACTGCACTGGAGCAAAATTTATTTCAGACAAATTGTTCTTGCATAATTTTATAAATCCTTTTATATGCTGTTCATTAACTTGAAGTATCATTTGATGAGAAAGCAAATCAACAGGCTAAACACTAATTATCGCCCACAAATCAACTATCCTGGATAGAATAAGGCATATTTACAATTTATTCACCAGTGTTTGGTGGCAACCACTTCATGATAAAACAGAATACTGGTTTTATGAGGTACAATCCAAAGGTAAGCCGTTATCCAGACAGGACTCTGAGAGCACAATTATGAATGTTTTAAACAAAATGAAAAGTGAATTTATATTTTGGGCTTAGGAAAAAAAGCTGAAGCCTCGAACTAAGAACAATTAGAAGCAGCTACTGAAAAAACCATCACATGCCTATCATCACCTTGATGCTTGCAGGCAGATTCAAGAAAATCTCAGCTCAACAGCAGGTGTCCACATGAGGGAAAAAAGCAATCTTCCCCTAGGATTCAGTCCTCAGACTAACCACACCTGCCGTCTTTTGAGAGACGAGTTATCCCTGGAAGGCTGCATTTCCATTGTGTCTGCTAACGTCAAGGCTTAGCACAGGACAAAACCATCATGAATTTAGCAGAAGTACCAATTCAGATAAGTACAGGCTCAGCTGTTGCTAAATTGGCAATTATAACTAGATAGTCTCTGCTCCCCCACCATCATCATTGTCGGTGCTGGAAGTTTTGTCTCAGTTCAGCGAGTATTCTATTTTGTAAGCTCTCATTTGTGTTCTGTTTGACAGCTTACAGTGATTTTGTTTAGCTGTCCTGATGAACTGCTGTCAGTGGAAAAAGCTCCAACCACCAGAGGCACACGAGAAGGATTAACCAAAATCTACAATTCCTACACAGTTGGAAAATGGGGATATTAACTATAAAAGGACTGAGCCAGAAGATGAGATCAAATCATCTTCTCAAAACACTGCATGTGTTCAGGATTGCAAATCCATATCCAACTATCTTTATCTTATCGTTAGAAGTAATTTTTCAGCACAACTATTAACTACTGGCAGGAGCAGCAGAAACAGGAAAAAGAAAACAAAGTGCTGGCAAGTCCTAGCGTGTTACCTGCTGGGGGCCTAGATCTCTTTCAGAGAATGCAGAATTTTAGAATTCCAACATCTGCTCCAGGCTTACATTGCAACCACAGCTGTGATAAGGGGAGATGATCTTGTTCTAGAAATGATACGAAATCTGTATCTCTTTCCTGCCAAGCAGTTGGTACGGTTCCAGAGTCCTGCCACAGCACTCTCTATCTTTTGTTATTTTGCAGACTCTGAAAAGTTGTGGTACTGTGGTCTGGCCTCATTTTTGGTGTCAGAGCTTTATAATGCACCACTAAAGATAGAGGATTTTTAAATAAATATATTGTACCTGCTGGGGAAAAACAAAGCGCATGAATCTTGTTCACCAGAGCAGTCTTAGCCCCATCCTTAACTGAAGCAAGTAACAGCTAATTCAGCTCTGCAGTTGGGCTGTGCTTTCACCGTACAGTGATGGCAGAGGGCACCCTGTGCCCTTTATGCCTCTACCTCATGAGCCTTTCCCATGTCCTAGGAGAACTGGACTTGGCTTCTCTCCCAGAGAAAGAGAGAGGTGCTGTTCTGCCAGCCTGGCTCTAGTACAAAGTAATGACTTTCAGGTCAGCCCAAAGCTCTGTAATTGCCCAGTGCCTCACTCCCCTGGTGCAGGTAGGCAATAAGCTGGCAGCATCTCGGGTCTGCAGATCCTTTTTTTGTATAGAATCGTAGAATGGTTTGGGTTGGAAGCAACCTTAAAGATCACCTAGTTCCAACTCCCTGCCATGGGCAGGGACACCTCCCACTAGTCCAGGCTGCTCAAAGCCCCATTCAACCTGGCCTTGGCATAAGAGAAAGAGTCTCAGCCCAGCCCTGATCTTTCTCCCAGCAGTCTGTACCTATCCTGCTGCTTGAGCTGGGAGCAGGTTAACCCTGCTGCCTGGATGAACTGTTAGCAACAAGTGGTGGTCAAGGCCCAGGACAGGGGCATCTGCTGTGGACTGCAGGTGCTTCCTGTGCAGGCAGCTGAACCTGAAGGCAGGAGCATCAGGGTCTCACCCCAAAGAATCCCACTAGCATCCAGCAATCATGTAGAAAGTAGGAATGGGCAAGATGCAGAACATTTTGAAGTATCAGGTGGCATATCCATGGTTCGTTCCATGACAAAAGTTGCTCTGCGTGCATCTGCTCATCCATCAAAGACCACACCCAAGCTGTGTAACTGCACCTTAAACCAGCAGAAATATAATCTGCAAGAACATCCAGCTGTGACAAATTTACCAAATATGCTCAAGAAACCCCACTCCTCCATTGGGACTGACAGTTTGTGTTGTCAACTGGTTGCTTTGTTTCTAGAGGTGGAAAAGGGAATTTATTTGTAGGACTTTTGGGACTGAAAAATCAGATGTGCAGATGAAAGTGACCCCACAGTCATTGCCTGTAGTATCCCTCACACTTCAGTCACTAACGGATTTTGTTTCATCAAGTGGTTCTTCGTGTCCTCTAGCTGTTGAGCACGGGCTGCTGTCTCCAGCCCTGCACAAGACGAAGAGGAGTGTTTGAAGGGCAGGATGGCCAACACGGCAGTTGCCACTCTGGTATCTCGCTTTTGGTTTGGGATCAAGATTGAGCAAAAAGGCAGATTTGGGTTTGTGTGTGTGCAAGGAGGCACAGTATAAAGTGATCGGGTGTTTCCTTTTTTAGTGCTAATATATTTTAAAAGACAAAATGAACTATATTTACTACTCAAGACAACACCAAGTTCAGCTGTTAATAGTACTAGAATTTAACTTCATTGTACATTCTTCCCATCCTCCTGCTTCCTTATGTATTGGACAGGGAATATTAAGTTCTGTTACTGTATTTTGATGGTGATACTGTTCAGCTCTGCCGCAAGTCAATTGAGACTTGACTTTCAAAAAAGGGTTATTACAGAAAAAATGTATTTTGAGGCCATCTAATTACATCTCAAAAATGCAGTAATAAGGAAAGAATCTACTTTGGGAATACAGGAAGTGTTAGTATGCAAAAATACACCAGTCTCTTTTGGAGTCTGCTTACCATGTGCTGTATAATTGTGGTGCATATTTGATTTATCCTAATTACATGTTAGTGCACTTATTTGCTTTCTGACTGGAGCAGAACTGCCACATAGTGAATTCAGCTTGCTAAGAATTTTCGTGCCTTTCCTGTGGTGCGCAGTATCACAAGCTTTGTTCTTTTATAAACAGAATAGAAGCAAAGCAAAACTAAAAACCACCATCAGAGCTACACATCATGGTTGATGTCTAAGTACTCAGTTTCTCTGGGTCATGTTCATATGTATGCAAACATGTTTTAACATTGGCTTGGTGGCTGCCATTCATAAGAATGTACTTTAGGTGCAAGAAAAGGATTACATGGCTCCCAGATGATGATTATGCAGCTGACAATAGGGATGAATTAAAGTCTTATGCACTACTTCTTAAAACACATTGCCAATTTGCTCCTGAGGAATATCCAGATGCAGCTAATTACCCTATAGTAACAAGACTCCTAAAGCTGACCATCTAACAGGCTTTTGAAGGTGTCCAGCTTATTATACAGAATGATTTGTTTTTACTTAAACTCTTCAGATGTGGATGCCATAAATGGTGATGAGACACTCTAGGGGAGGCTGATGGGATATAATTAACATGGCAACAAGGACAAGTAGCGTAACTGTGGAAGGCTCATTCTGCTTGTCAACTGCAGGTTTGCAAATACTTAACTTATATGAGACCTGAATGCCAGGTGCAATAAATAAGGACTTTAGCCACCAATTTGACAATAAGGTAGTTAATACATACATCTCACACAGTTTTGGGAGGTGTCAGCAGTATTGTTTCCCATTCTAACAACTTCCTATATAATGGCACTATCTGCAATTGCAGTATTCCATGCAGGGATTTTTCCCTATCTTGGTACTTAGTTAAAATGGCTGAAGCACAGAGAGCTCAGTGCTACAAGCCACAGGGTATTGACCTTTGCAGAGGATCTACTTGAGACTCATCCTTCTTCAAGAAAGGCTTCATGACGCTCAGATTTTTGAGGAGACATGTTCCCTGACATCTGGGACAATTTCCATGGTGTGTTGCTGGAATCATCTCTAAAATGTCTCCACAGATGCTAGTAGTAAAGCTGTTTTATGTTTTTCTTGGTCCTAATCTGTAGATTAGGACAAAATAGTTCTGTGGGCTGCTAATGACTCTACTCTTAAGTGTTACATAAAGGGATTCCAACACAGTGTATGTGATTTAGCTCAGCAAGAACTGAAGTGCTTTGAGCAGGAGTTGCTGCAAGGAATGTTATGGAGTGTCTGTGATCACATATTCAGACTCTATCCCAAATAGTTTAAGACCTGAAAGCTCAGGAAATACACATACATGTTCTGTCATTGGGCATATAAATAGCTAGATACAGATGCTACAAATATATAAAAAAAACTAAAATAAATTTACATAATGAGTCTCACTACCTATTAACCAGAAGAGCTTTCACTTTTGAGCCCCTTTAGGAAGGAAAATAGAATGACTCTCTTCATAAAGAATCTAGAGCTGAACAAAGAAATGCAAGCACCCCCATACTTCTGAAATCACTTGTAAATTTACTCCTTAGTTCACATGGGAAAAGATGGGAAAAGAAGCATCACTAGCAGTAAGGTGGTATGTGACTTAAGTACATAGCACAGTTCTGTGTCTGTGATGGGAGACAGGGCTTAGTAATAAGGGAAGGTCAGTTGAATTGCATGGTATTTAATTTATGCTAAGTGAAAAGCACTTTCATTTTTATAGTACCTTGAAACTTAACAACACTCTGGGGTAGAGAACCCTGCAGTTAAAAGATACTGTTCCTTTTTCAAAGAAACCCACAAACAGAACAAAACCCCATTGCTTTACATTTAAAAAGTAAAAAATTATTTAAAAAAAAAACCCAAACCCTTTGTTTAATAAAGTTCGGACTCAATTATCCTTACAGGTTAGCAACAATTTTCTGTGCCACTCTCAGCAGGCAAAAGAATTGCTATTGTGTTGGTTATGAGACATCCCACTAGCCATTCACAGCTTGGTACTGAAGGAACTGGGTACAGGTCTCAGATTCAGTATGTCAAAATAGCATTTTTTTCTGCCTCTGGTGATCTTCAATTAAGTTTTTATTCCTTCAATCCCCACCTCTCCAAAAGGCTTTCATCACGTAACTTGCGTTCCATAAAGCTTCTGCAATGCTTCTAATCCATATAGAGTTATTACAATGTTATGCATGTTTAAACAACATCTGTCTTGGATTAAAAAACCTAAAAATCCCTAAAGCTGAAGTGCAAATATACTGGAGAAGCAGGACTTTCCTCCTGCACTGTGGTCACCTTGTTTGACACAGAGCAACACAGGCAGCTCATACAAGAGTAATGCTGCAAAGTATGACTCGTAACAAAGTCGGAATTACCCACAGGATCTTAACCTGGAAACGTGCAAGGGAGCTAAAGTGGTAGAGATTTTCTTCTATCGAGTTAGTCAAACACTTCTAAACCAGCTACCATTAAACAAAAAAGACTCTTGATTTTCATCCAAATAAAAATGTTTTTGATTCTGTGCTATCTTATGTATTCTATCTTCTGTGCATGAGAAGTCTCTGGAAAATTCCAGAGGTAGGGAGTAGGGGTATTAGCTTCTTGTAATGATTCATGGCACAGAAATGACAAGTACTCACAGACCAGTCCTCAGACATTTAGTAAATATTCAGATCCGTGTATTCCTTTATCAGCTCCCCTTAGCTGCACCTAAGTGTTATTGGGTTGTAGTAAAAGTGGAGGAGCAACTGAGAAATGCAGAACACCCAAACCAATAAGCTGTGCAGAGCAGTCTGAAGGTATAAGTTGCATAATTATTATTTTTTTTTTTTAAATAAACATAGTATTTACTATGGAGGCCCAGTGCTTAGGCAATTGCTTTTCCATGGCTTAGTCATCCAGCATTAAATGAGGTGCCTGCAAGATGTGTTTTGACAGGTGCTGCTGAGCTGTTCAGTTGAGGCAGTTTCAAGTCATGTCTGCTATTTGCTTTTAGTAGTTCTGGAATGGAATTTTTCTACTGAACTACTTAGTATGGTATAACCAGAAATAACTGTCTTAAACATTCACAATATTCAGAGGTGCAAAAACAATTAAATGTTCAGAGCAAGCAAATAACTAACTGGCAAGAATAGACAGAGAGGCCACAGATCTTCAAAACTTCTTGAGGTATAGGGGCCATGATCTAACGGAGATCATTCATCCCTGTTGACAGAACATCCCTGTTTTCTCTCACAGTAATATTCTCTTTGTACACATCTTATGACTGTTGCCTTTCTGGAAAGTGAGTTATAGTACTCAAGCTCTCGAGTAAGGAGAAAGAGGTCTGGGCCTCAGTGTCCACAAGAATTGAACCAGCTCATTAAGGTACACTGGTTTCTGATTCCCCCAGATTATGCTGGAATTTAATGCAAGAGATTAAAATGAGAATCTTTCCCCAGATCACAACAAGTGAGAGAGACTAGTGGGAGAAGATGTCCCTTTTCAGTCAATGGGGTCAGAAGATGGTAGTTCAGGTATGGAGAAGCTGTGAGGATAAGGAGCATGATGTACTACCGGATTCAGTGGTGTATTTCAAGTACATGAGAAGAGTACTTAATTACCTCATTAAGTTAAATACCAAAAAGTATGTGTGGTTTCTTGAAGCATTTGAAGTTCCTCCACTTCCCCCCTCCAAAAACCCAGGGAGAAATAGTAAGACCAACCTGTCAGTAAGTCATGGTAAGTGAAGAGTCAGAGGTCTCAGTTTAGGGAAATGGAGCTAAAAGTAAACAAGATGGCAACAGCCAGATTCCTCAAGTGTTAAAGCAAAAAAATTAAGCCATTTAGATTAGCAAAGAAGAAAGTAGATAATTAACACTGCACAGCCTTAATGTTTTTAGGTCTTCTTAAATACTGCCTGCATCAAGTTCTGTTTAGGTGACAAAACTGTAAATAGACCTGATCCTAACAGCATGTAGTGTGTGATGGATTAAACTGTCGCCCCCGTCCTAGCAGGAACTATTTTTCCAATATATTGCTATTTACATGTATGTATTTAGCCAAGAAAACTTTCAGTACAATTTTTTCATTTATATACACTCACAAATACATATTGGAATTAATAAAAACTTCTGAAAGTTCAGGACAAAGGCTGGTTTCTGCGAAGAGTTCATCTCCCAGGCTAACACATTTAGTTAACTGTGAGGTTCCTTGAAGTTTCTTTCAGTCTAACAAGTGCCATCCAATCAAAGAGCCATGTGTCTTTTGTGAAAATAGGAAGCTTACAGTGGTGAATAACACTTACATGCCAAAACAGAATCAATTCCGTTTTATCACCCTTCAAAACCAGAACTTATTCTCAAACTGCACAAGAACTAGTGAATACTCAACTACTTTTTGGGTTTGGATATTAAATTCTCTTTCATATTACGTAGCACTGAGCAGTGACTTTGTAAGGGTGCAGAGGAAGGGGCCTATTAAGAGGACAACTGCTACGACTGCTTTTCAGAATTTCCTAGCTTTTACCTATGATTCTATCTCATGCTTTCCTCTATCAACCTCCACCCCAGCATGTTTTAAAAACAAAACACAACCAACCAAAAAAATCAAATATGAAAACAAAACTGACAACAAAAAAACACATCAACACAAGTTTCAGCAGCAGTTGCCTACTAGAAAAGAATTCCAAAACCAGCCTTGTTAATGAAAGTAGCATCTGTAGTTTAAACAGGAAGCAGTAATTGTTAGCACAGCATTTCTTACGAGAACAGATAACATGACTGCTCAGTGATGCATTAAACAAATTTGATCTTAGTCCTTCAAAAAAAGAAAATCCAGAAAGTAAGTGGCATGGATGCAGAACATGAAATACGGGGTTTTAAAAGCAGATTACTGGTGCAACAGTAAGTGGATCCATGACCTTTGTAGTTCTACTTCTCCCAGTTCCCTCCATCAGTAAAAACCACTCTGAAAACAGGGTTAAAAACTTTTCTAAGAAGCAGCCAGTAAAAAGCTACTCCAAACAACTCTCAAATACCTACTCCATAAGCTTGTCCAAGTTCCACAGTATGCATTTAAAAGAGGGGAGTCCCCACAGCTGCCATAAACATAATAAACATTATGCATCTGAAATCCTAGTAAAGAACTGTGCCCTAAATTAAAATAGATAATTCTGACTGAAGTCACAATACCTAATTACATATCTTTTCTTACAAGCACAGATCTACTCTCTAAATGTTGGGGAGGCCTTAAACAGCTACATGGTTGGGTCCTCTCTGATCACCCAGGGAGACAGCTAACCTTTGAGAAACAACTCCAGATGAGAGAGAATTAATATACTTCAAACCAGGCAACTCATGCAAATTATTACAAAGAAAAGCTTTTGCAGGGGAAAGAAGAGGAAGGAAAGAACCATCAGTCAAACAAATAAAAACAGAGTGAAAAGTACAGTAGGCCTCCGTTTTAAATCTAACAGCTTGAGATAGGAGGGGAGAGAGAAGGGGAGAGGCATCTCCTATGCATTTACATAATCACAGCTCAGGCAATTTGTGTGTTACGTTGGTGTAATGGAAGACTAAGAGGAACCATGTTACAGAAAAGAAAGTACACTGAGAAATGATAACATTTCATATTCCTTTTTCTGAAAGTAGTAGGACATAAATTAGCCATTAGTGAAAAGAATATTTCCTACAGCCAGTATTATCTTTCTCAATGAAGAGGGATCGGTGTATTCCCCAAATAAATGTTGCACATCAGCCAAACCAGACACGGAGTAACTCCTGACCCTGCTTCTGTATTACCAGAAGTTGTTCATGTTGCAAAAATTCTTTTGCTTTAGGTGTTTGAGAAATGTGATCATTTATTGATCGCTAGAGAGGAAGAAAATAATTTAAGTATAAATTGAAGTTTAAAATCTTAAAAGTAATTCTTCCTTCATCCTCAAGATATTTCTTTGAACTATCAACTTAAAATTGATTATGTAAGTCCTTAGAAATGCATGAAAACAGAACGTATTTTTCCTTCAGAAATTTTGCTACAGGCTTTGATTCAACTGACAAAGTACACTGAGGAGTGTAAAAAATATTTATTCAACCTAATTCAACATAACTATAATTTGCAATACTTAAAAACAAGATTTACAACAGAGTAATGACCTTCTGCCACTCAGGTGAAATCATTTTATAATCCATAGAGTATTTTTATATTCATATTTTTACAATAGCTTTAACCACCGAAGAAGACAATGAGCTTTTGCAGGGAACAAGTTTCAAACCCACTCATTTGCATCATTCAGTTCTTCACAAGACTTTAAAAACCAGTAATAAATTGGTTGGAAATATATACAGTGAAGACCACTGAAAAGCTGTTTTCTCAAAATGAGGAATTCTGTAAGAAATACATACTATATTGTTTCAAGAATATCTTACAGTAAGCAGCAACTTTCAGAGGTTGCTACTCTATTTAGAGTTTTATATAAAAAGTGAGCCCACTAAGACAAATATAATCAGTAGACTTACAAGATTATAGTAATTCTTCATTTACAGCAAGAACCTCAAAATTATTTGATATTGATTGAATGTATAATTTTAAATACCTGTATAGTTTTTGAATACTAGTTGGCCATTATATACAATTTTGTACAGTTCTAAAATATTACATCTCAGTAATTAACATAAACATACTCTAGAAAAGGTACCATATTTTGAATTTTTCTAACATACATTATTCAGTCAAATAGGAAGTCCAGTCTGCATTTACTTCATTTCTGGTGAAAAGAAATATTTACTTATGAATACTTCCACTAAAATTTTTTTAAACCTTTCTCCATGCATTTGACATACTAGTATGAAGGCGGGGGGGGGAGGGAGGTGTGTGTGTAATCCGCAAAAACAAACTTTGAGAAAAATAAATCGTTAAGAAAAAACTTCAAGTACTAAATCTAGGTTAGGTGTGGTATGAATATTAAATGGCCGTGTTATGTTTGTCAAAATTTAACTTCACAAAAGTTAATTTCTGTTGAAATAAAGTTTATAAATACAACAAATAACTGAAGTGCTAATGTCTCCCTCAGCTGGCTACTTTGAACATATTGTTACAGTAAAACTTACTGTAGAAACAAATTTAGTTTAATACACATTTAAGATTTATCCTTTAGTCCTTTACAGAATGGATCCAAGTTGTCTTAAGAGTGTGTAGCCTGCTGGTGTGCACCATGCCCAGGTTAGGCACTCAACTGTAGTGTCGCGCCCTTCCAGCCAACCCTGCCCCTAGAGCTGGTGGGGGCAGCAGAGCCTGGTCCTAGCACAGAGCTCGGGTACGCTCCCAGGTCTGGAGGTTTAGCAGGATGCCCTAAACTGTCAGTTTAAATGTAGCTTTAGTGTCCAATGGTGTTTTCTCCCACTTTTACTGCTCTTTGTACTTGTATTGATATTTACATAATCAAAAGGAACATGAAAATTAAACAAATGCTCTAATACTTAACTACAAATAAGCAACTGAAATTTAATTCTCCCCCATGTAATTATTTTACTGTGGAGGAAAAAAGTGCTATCCAGCACCAGTTACAAAATGGCAAAGGAGCTGTGAGAAAATAACACTGGGCACTGCAGAAGATAAAACAGGACAGTAAAAATTGTCAGTAATAAAATATTCACCTGGAAGTCATGCTCATTGCAACACCTAGTGCTTAGGTGGCTAAGGCTGACACACAAGTCCTGTAGGGAGTGATCTTATCTTCTGCTTTCTCTGACCAGTCATTTGAGTATTTTAGACTCCCTGTTTGATACCAGTGAAAACTAAGGAAATCTTTAGTGACTGATGTCCCACAATTACTTCTCCTTCGCAATGATTCACATTTCCTTTCTAAAAAAAATTCCCCTTCATTGTGTGAAATGCTGAACTGGATGACAGCATGGGTATGAAAACATGGATAGAAAAGGCATTTGGAAATAGCCTACATTAACTACACAATTTAACATGTTCTTGTTCTGTAGTTGCTTTTTTTTTTTCCATTCAGCATATTGGCTCAAAGAAAGTAATTCAGAAGCCTGTTTCCCAACAGAAATACCAAAAAGTAATGAAAGCCAAGTCACATTCTTAGGTTCAGTGGTTGCTGAAAGGATTCACCCTGCTACAAGACAGTGCTTTATTATATTTAAAGAAAAAAAAAATTAGGAGCAGCAGCTTATCACAATTCTCCACTACTGTGCAATAACGATGGAACCAATACAACATGGAAACCTGTTAAGTGAGCTTGTATGACATCTGGAGATCACAGCTTTATGCTCCTTCTTGCTCGGGATAATTTAAAATTTTGCGGTGAGCTTGGCGCAAATATTGCTGCTGTTTGAAGTAAACCTTAAAAGCTCCTTTTATAGCAACAAAAGCAATTCCACCCTGAAACAGAAAGATATTTTGAAAATCTGCACAGTTCAGTGTCACATCATTGCAAGTGTTCCTTTTAAAAATTTCTGGTCAAAGATTTGTTTTCCAATCATATGACATTTTCCTTTGAAGTTTAGCTAATTAAGACAATTTCAAATTAGTATCTCAAAGTTTTCTGTCGCCATGTACTACTACAGAGGTTAATGTTACTTAAAGGGATTACATACTGGATCTATGAAACCCTTTGAAAGCTTTTATTCGCTTGGAAGTCTGACAAATATTGTGAAAAAAAACAATCAAAATACATCCTATTTAAAGAACAAAGCAAAATTCAGACATATATCTGCTTTCCTCCCTTCTCTGAATACATACTACACATAGCACAAGGAATGATACTAATCATCATTCTATAATCACACTGTGAAATAGACCGCTTGCTGAAAGCAAGTGTGGGGTAAAATAAAATGTTTGGGGTTTTTTTGTAAAACAAACATTTTTTTCAGGAAGTTTTACACTACGTTTATCTCAAGAGACACTGAGTAGCCTTTAGTCTGCATGAATGGTTGTAATATCACCATTTCTTCCATATGGAAGAGAAGGGAGCACAAAAACAGAATTGAAAACGGGCTGAAGTGACAGACAGATGACTAGGGGTACCATTGTACCAAATTCCAGGTGCTTCCCCTTGAGAGGCTCCAAGCCAGAGAGGTTACTCACAGAGGGAGAGATTGTCTTCTCTCTTTGTCCTTCCCCCTCCATTCAATTTCTATGGAGAGCTTATTTTTCCCTTCTTATTAAAACAAGTAACAAAAGGATTCTCCCAAAGAGTTAGGAAACAAGCTAACGTGAAAGGTTGAGAATATAAACCCCAGTCTTCCCTTGCAGAGATTGTTCTTAGAAGATGCTGGTTCCTTATCTTCATTATCAGCCTTAATCACTGCAAAGGTCTGCCTAGTACCGTACCAGATACAAGTTTCATCCTTGTCCTGAATTGAGATTAGTTACAGTCATAAGGACAAAGTCTCTCACCCACATGCTGCTTGTCTACTGGCAAGATAGGCAACCTTAAAAAAAATCCTTTCCCTTAATCAAATGCCACTCTTAAGTTCTAGATCAATTTGTGTTCCTTTGTACTTTTCCTCCCTTCCCCCACAACACAACACTTCACGTTCCCATATTACAATCATTTACGAAACAATACTGAATCTTACCAAGATTGTCCTTTGTAAATTTGAGTTAACACTGCTGAACATCAGCTTGCCAACTATCGTGGCAATAGTAGGGAAAACTAGAGCGCCACACAGGATACGTGTAGCAGAGACATGATCTGCCAAAGGGTTGGCCTCTGCTGGAATACGAGGAACAGGACATCCAATGCCTAAAGGGATGAGAGTGGAGGGAGAAAAGGTTACGTAGCCACTACCTCACACACAACACAGAAAGCACATTAGAGCCTAACCCCCCTCCATTACAAATCTATAGCCCAATTACTTTGAGAATTATCAATCAGTGAATATTTCTATTAAATGACTGTATTCATATTTACTTTCAAATAAACCCCACGATTTTCAGTAGCTTGTTTTGTTAGAGGCCTTAGCTGAAACCATGCTCCTCCTGCCCCACCTTTCTCACGAGGTGCTATACCAACACAATCTATATAGACTAAACATAAAATAGAAGAAAGGTGTTAATCATCTTTACTTAAGAAAGGAAAAAAACATTTGCCTATCCCTATTTCCTAAAGGCACAAATTCAAGCTTGATACTTCCTTTTAAATTTAAGCCCATTACCTGGAAATATGCTGTTCAAAATTTGTAGCTTATTAGAGTATTTGCGCCACAGCCTGAGCACATAGTCCTCCCAACGAATCATCTTGCCCAATATTAGCATGACTGGGATAGTAGGAAGTCCAATCAAAAGAAATAAAGGATCAGCTCTCTCCATGACGTCAAGACCTTCTTTGTGACCCACAACCTGATAAATAGGTATACAGTTAACAAACATAACAAAGGCCACAACTGAAGAATATAACTTTTAAAAGTCTAGTTTCTTTGGGGCCGCCCATGCATTTTAAGGTAAAGACAAAAAGAATGCTGTTGTACATATCGTACTCAAGTTTTCCCTTTGCATCCTTGGTTGCTCATCAAGTGCAATGCAGGCAAGCTACCGGCCCGAGTTTGCAAGTCAGCAATCTTGCAGAGAGCTGTAACAATTCCTTACCACCTCAAGGAAAGTTTCATCTGCTTCTGTGTAAGTAAAAGCCTAAACATCTAAAATGTCAAAAGAGTGCGCTTTCCAAAATGCACAGAAGAATTTACTGTTTTAGAATGAATCATTCTACACTCAGAAATTAACTACATACTACTCTTTAAATGATGGTTTGATAGCAAGTAACGCAGGATGTTTTAATAAAAAATTTCTGTTATTTAGGAATACTTTATGCAACAGAGATCAGACAATGCAGGAAGAGGTACATTATTTTCAACTGTAGTGGAAATAGCAGCATATCTTCACCTGTACATTATTTTTAAACATGGTTAGTGCTATGATTTTAAAGGACTGTCAATATTGATACATCTAAACCTTTCTACTGGCACATAAAAAAATCATCATACTTTGCAGTCCATAAAATGCACGTATTAACACTGTAACAGAACGGTGCTTTATTTTTTCCTAAAAATTATGTGCTTTTTATTTTAAATGTAAATATCATCTAGAGTTGTCTCCCTTTAAGAATTATTAAATGCTAACGAAGTCCTTGAAGTGGTTCTAGAAAGAATGGGCTCTTTCATGACTTTTTGCATAAGAATCAGGAAGACTAAAAACACTAAAAACAATAATTATTACATTTGTCAGGCACTGGATTTCCTGATGTGTTTTCACTGACTTCTTTCTTTCCCCACAAAAACAAAAAACTATCAAGTTTTCACATGCAGAAAACTTAGAATTAGGTGGCAAGAACATGCACCAATAGCAAAATTTACAAAAACAAATACAAAACCCAGTGCTTCTGTAATAGGTATGTCACAGGGATGAAGCTAGGATAATGTACCACAGTACCTTCAAACTACTATTTAGCCTTGCTTTGAAAACCATTCCATTTTTTAATTCTAGAACAGTAAGTTATGTTATATACCACAGCCTCTAAAAATAGGCATAACCAATATTGTGGTCACCAAAAGATTATTCCGGAAAAAAAAAAAATAAAAAAAAATCAGCAGCTGTTTTCCAGCTTCTTCACTACCTTCCACCCAAATTGTGATAGCTGACACTATCCTTTTTCTCCTTATAGTTCTTGTCCATCAAAAAAAGCTTCAGTATCTTGTCTTTTTTGCTTCAGATTACTATTTCTCTCTGTTTTCAGTAACCCCATATGATTTGTTACTGACTTAGCTACCACTGGAGTGACAATGTCAATTCTGTATTTATTTTTCTTCATCTGAAGCTTAACCTTAAAAAATAGCTTTTGTGCTTCTCTTGGGCCCTTCAACTGAAGGAGTCGGAAATGCATTAGGAAACAAGTTGTATTAAACCTAGCAAATCTGGGGTGGCAAAAGGATGGAACAGTTTCCCTCCACTCCCAGTTTAATCTCCACCATTATGAGCAAAAATAAATTACTGTCTTATCCAGCATGCTATCAAAAAATACTAAATCAGAGGAAAATAGCTCATTCTACATGCCTGGGATTCAAACAGCTTCCTAGATGCTAATTTCAAAAGCAAGACAACTTGAAGTGTATCAGCAAGCAAGGAGATAAGGATTGGTACATTTGACAGTCTGGTTGCAGTATTACAGATGGTTACAATGTTTCTGTAAGGGCCACAACAAGAACAAAATACCAGATAAGGAACTTCCTAAGTGTACCACTCTGTAATATAGAGAATTATCCACTGGAAAGGAGGCGGCATTGAAAGTCATTACACATCACTTGTGCAGTTGCTTGACCCTGACCACACTGGTTCCAGGGAGACTGCATCAACTCACTGGGGGCTCCGCTTCAAGCAGCTGTCACACCCTTCTGCTATGCGATCGCCTACAAACAGATCCAAGCCAGCACACAACCTTGAGAGGGAGTGACCTGTAGAACTGCAGGGCAGTACCACACAATTCAAGGAAAAGTAGTGCTATATGACTTACACGGATAAGGACTAAGTTGTATATTTAAAATCAGAACTGTGTAGAGGAATACTTATTAGCATACAGATCTGTTAATTCTATCTGCAACTGAATTAGCACCAGAAATACTTTTATGGTTTCAGGCAAAACACAAGTTACTAGCTTCACAGAATCAAGAACTAAAATGGTAACAAAGGTTCTTTTAGTTGTACATCTATGAAAACTCTTATCTTGTAGTTGAACTAGGACAGCTGTGAGGAAGTCTTTCCACAGTTAAGTCTGCCACCTGCCAGCATTATTTTCAAATAGCAAGTTCACAAGAATAGAAGCAGGAAATTTATTTTTTTTTCCCTTTCAACTAAGTATACAATCTGAAGTAATTAAAAGAACATATTATGAATTTGCAGTGGCTTGCATTTGTTTATGAATGAATTTCACTATTCAGAGCATGCATTTTCCTTTATACAATATAAAAGTGGTAGGACTGAAAAATTCACCATGTCTCAAACTTTTGAATGTTACCAGCAAAATTTTTCTACAAGTAAAAGAAGAGATTAGTCTCATGTCTCTTCTGAAGAATTGGGACTACCCATTATTAGTTGTTAGGTGGTAATGGCACCTTTTCTATAAGAACAGAAGTGGGCTCACCAGCCTGCCATACAAAGGGCAGCCAGTTAGAGCAGCAGTGAATTTTGTTAGCTGCAGACTGAACCACGTTTGAACAGGCATCCATGGTCAGTTAAAAGCTTTCTATCCACCCATCTTGAATTCACTTGTTAACTACACTGAAAGTGCTGAAAGCAGTTAAAGCATGTTTTAAGCCAAGGAAAGAAGAGTCTTAATTTACTTTTTCTTTAGAAGACTCATAAGAAGAGGGAGTACATGTGTACCTGCATCACCGTCACAGCTCCATATGTAACAGCTGTCCAGTATATAGAGCCCACCATTATCCCAGCTGCAGCAAATGGACATGCCTTTGAGATCAGTCGATCTGCAAGATCCAAAACGTAAACAACTGGACCTATGATAAAGGAAAAGTAAGGTTTCAAGATATATATATAAAAGCTTACTGAAGAAAGCTCTCAACATCTATCACTGATATGAAAGAATGAATTTGTATTTTGCCAAGTCTGACATCTCACACATGCTGTTTAAATGAGAATATATAATTTAAAAGCTACTAAGCTAAACTTGTAACTTATTTCTACCTACCATTTCATTCACTGCAACAGCTTTTGGAGATATTAATGTACTGGTGAGAGCACTGACTAATTTACCCACTGAAGTTGATTAGCTTCCTTCATCTGTGTTGAATCAGAATTGTTCTGTTGTAGAAACCATTTTAAGCTTAGTGGCTTTTTTGTTAGATATTTTAGGTTTCAAAAGGAAGAAATACGAATTAGCTGTAATGTACTTCACGTGCTTATCTTTGACAGCTTCACCCTAGAATTCTGTCACCAAACTATCCTGCTCTACAATAACAAGTAGCACAGTCAATATGAAGGATTCCTTCCTCTGGAAGAGACTGCATTCAGTATTTTTAGAGAACCACCTCTCAAATGTTGGAGGAAAAACCCTCCTTGACAACAAAGCATGAATTGAGTTCCATTGTTCTGTCTACTGACAACTGCACTTTCCAGACTCACACAGGGCGACATTATCCCGACCAACTTTGGTGATGTAAACAAGGGCATGCTTACATCTTTTCTTTGGAAGACTGCAAGTCCACCACCAAAGCAAAAGCTAGAAGTTGAAGTCTGAAATGTATGTATGGAAGTAAAAAGTGTCATCACCGTGATCAGATTCCACATTACTTATGTATTTGTCCACAAATTCTACATGCAGGCTGTCCTCTAGCTCATCTGCATGAATAGTTCTTGTTAGCTCCCTCCTACTTTTTCCTACCAAAATCAGTGAAAATACTATAGTTCTCAAAATCAGCTTATAGGCATTCAAGTAACTAATCCTCCATGTCTCTCATCACAGTTTACCCACTCCAATCTATAATTCTTTTACTACTTCTAATATTTTTTTGGGGGTTGTGTGGGTGTGAGATCTTCTGAGCAATGGTGTTAAATGACTTACTGAAGTTCTCATAGACTAGATGTACAGGACTTCCACTAGATGAATTGCCAGGCTAGTTAGCTTGCTCTGGCTCGTACATCGATCCTTAGTTGTATGCCATTTAACTCCTGACCTCCAATTAATCAAAACTTGTTCTGACCTTGCACAGAATTGAGAAGATTAGATGCCAAGGTTTTGGTTTTTTCCTTTTTTCACCTCTCTAAAGGTAAAGCTACAAAAATCACTTGCAGTTCAATTCTTAGCTTGAATACTCCTAGTACATAACAATTTTACATTTTTAGGGCAGTGACAACTTGGCACCCTGTTTCCAAAAAGATTGTCTCTGAACTATCATATTCACACCAAATGAAATTAAAAGCTGTGCATTTAAATATACAATCAAGATCTTAAATTCTCATTAAAAAAAGTTTGCAGAAAATTTATTTCTGTCAGCCACTCCTGTTTCATGACTTGGTTCTTTCAAGAAAACAGCTCTAGTGTGAATGCTTTCAAATCAAACAGTTCTACTCAGCTAGTCAGTGAAAAGAAGCAAAGGGAACACCTAATTAAACCCTTTCATTGTCATGCTGTATCAGCATTCGTCTTCTTATAAAGGACTCCAAATATTTCTGTTTTGTGGTAGGTTGGTTGGTTTATTTTGTTGTTTTGTTTTAGGTTTGGTTGTTGGGGGTTTTTTTAGTTTTGTTTTTCGTTTGTTTTTAAGAACAAGGTAGAATTTTATATACTGTTTGTTCAGTGATACCATTGAGAAACCTTGTAGAAAGATTGCAACTTTTTCTTTCCATACACAGGTATGTGTGCAACTCTTCACTACACTATTTGCAATCTGAACACATTTAGCTTATATGCAGTCTTGACAAAGTAATTGTAAATATTGCCAGGTTATGGATCAGACTAGTGGGCAGTTCTAAGCAAGCTGGACAGAATATTGCTTCATGTACTCTAGCTCTGCTGGAGTCTCAAGTTCTTAACCTACTACTCATGTAGTTCAAATTGATTATCTTTGCATGCATCTTCTAGTACAGCATGCATTCTTTGTTTTAATAATAAGGTCTAGTTCTAAGGGCAGGAAGCAACTTCCTATGTGGCTTTTAAGACAGTAAACACCTCACCAGCACCCTGCTTTAAATATACCAACTGATGTAAATTAGTTCATAAGTAGCTGACAAAGTGTAATTATAATTTATTCTTGAGTTGAGCATCTTATTGATTAGGTACCAAAACTAAAGACAAGAGACTCAAAAAACCACCATATTTGGTGAGTGCTAAAGGCCAACACAAAGCACTGAAGCTTGCCTTAAACACCTTGGCAAGGTGAAATGGCAACATCTGAAGTCTAAAAGTCCTAAGAAATTGCACCTACTGATACTAATCATTAAAAGAAGCAAGCCACAGAATTAGGTGTAGAATCTTGAGAAAAGACTAGAAAAACATTGTTCCTATATATTTTTTTTTAATCAGCCCTTTGGAAAGGAAGTAGTGAGAGAGGAGAATTCTGTTTCTTTTAAGATGGTATTAAGAAAGAAGCAGGAAATTAAATATCGCTGACATATAAAATAGAGAAGGAAATACAAAATACAGAAATATTTTTCATTTTGTAAAAACTATCATGCTTTAACAGACCTTTTTCTGCCAAACTGTTTTCTATTTATTAAACTGAAATAATTATCTAAAAGATGCTTTGGTTACTTTCGAAGTAGAAGTAATAATTTCCTATTTAATAGAAAAAAGTTCTCAGAAAAGAGGAAAGCAGCTAGTATGTAGTTACTACCAATCTTTAAAACTGATATGCACTATCAAATTTGAAATGGAATTATAATTTTAGGAAGATAAACTACTTGGGGGGTTGTTTTGTATTGGGAAATATATAGACACCGCCACTGTTACTTATACAGATATTTGTCAATGTCCCCAAGTCGAAATTGCTTCAAAACTATAATCATAAACGAAAAGTTGTGTTAGGGAGTGCCCTTTCACTGAGATTTGTTGTTAGAAAAATGTTTCCAGTAGTACATTAGGAAGTCTTAATGTAAATAAGTTTCTGAACTATGATACCTCAGGGAAACTAGTTGCTATTTCTTCCCTGCTCAAGTAATTTTAGTTTCTTGAACAGTATGACTAATAATGTCTTCAAAAGATTCCTGCTGCAGCAGAGAGCAAGCTGCTGCCAAGACTGCTTGAAAACCTCTTCCTGTCCTAACTCTGCCCAGTGTGACCTTGACTGACTTACAGTTGATTTGTGACAGAGCAGTTTTGGGTTACTAAGAAGAGCTGCAAAAGGCAAAAAGACTGTCTCATTTGTTTAAGGCACTTTAAGCTCATGAATGATGTTTGATGGACTCAAATTCATCTCCCTGCTCTACTATCAATGGCTTTTGTACTCCTACACAAGTCTGAATTTTTATTCAGACAGAAGATACATCAAAAGATTCTTGCATACCTGCATGCAAGGCTGAACAATTGTATTCAGGAAGTTCACACCAGCTTCAGAAGCAAGGAATGTTAGCATTTAGCTTAGCTTTCAAATAAAGTACACCATAAAAATGCAAGAACAAATGAAAATGCCTGTTATTGTTTGTGTGCATGTATCCTCTCCGAACTATAGTTGCTTCCCCTTTTTCTTATTGCCAAAACAAAATGAAAATGCAGCTCACATTAAAATTTCATCATTCAAGATACAAATAAGAATTTTAAGCTTCAAGTTTTATGTACATTTTAAGTGTCCAGATATATTCCTCCCCCAAGCCAATGCTAAATGTTATAATTTGGTGTCTTCTTTAGGGTGAAGGTGAAGATTCCTCTCTACGTTATAACAAAGCTGAATCGTGGTTGATACTTGAATAACTCGGTACTAAGTTTCATGCTGGTTTAGGTTTTCCTGAATGCCAACAAAACACTAGTCCGTATCTTCTTTCCCATTACTCATTGGAAATAAATGATAAATGATATCACCAATATAAAATTCCCTTCACACCTTGACTTTGTCAGCCCTTATACTAACAGAGAAGAGATCCTGTCCCAAAAATCTGACAGTGCAAGTTATTTTCAGCTGTTCCATTACAGAAATAAGATACCTAAAAATATACTTTAAAATCCTCTAAATGCTCACATGCTATATCAGCATTTCTTTAGCAAGCAGCTTTGCTTTTAAACAAAATCTAAGTTTCCATGGTGACATTCCATTTTTTCGCCATGTTTAATATACCTCATAGAATGTATGGGCAAATGAGGGCTGGAATAACAGCAACCACTGCTAATTTAAATATATGCAACATATTGTGCTGCATCCTACTTGGCTACTAAAGTGAGGAGACTCAGGAGGACTAACTCCAACTTTTTTCTTTCACCTTGACGAACAAAGCTAGAGCACTGCTCAGCCACCACTGATATTCTGTCACTTGAACACAGCAATATTGACTCAGAATATCTCCCAAACAAAGTAAAACCATGTTTTTCAGGTAATGCAACAGGTTGCTCAGTAAAATTCTTTTCTCTGAATTTCCTTTGATAACAGTCTCTCTGCAAGCTGAGAAAAAAAAAAAAAGATGTGATGTGTTTATGTGCTAATGTGTGGCAACTGCTGAAAGAAGTTGCCTGCTCAACAAGGGAAAAAAAAACCAACTAGATCACATTAACCATTAATTATAGGTCAATCACTTAAGACTTCTCAATAAACCCAAGTGGAATACATCCAAAATTTTCAGAAAGTATTTCACTATGTCATCAAATAGGACATGAGCAGAATATAAAATTATCTCTTTCTGTCTGGAAAAGGGAACAGACAAGTTTTCAACAGAATTGATGCTCGAAACGAAAAAGAAAAAAAAAGTAGCAACAATATAAAGATACAACCCATTATATTATGTTTAATATTTAAATGATACAGATCTTACCTAGCTTTGGAAATACTATTAAATATTCTGCATTGCACTGAGGACAAGCAACTCTAGCAGTACTGTTTCCTCTTTGCTTTTCATCCACCCAGCGCTGCAGACAAGTCTGATGAACCCATTTCGTAGAGCCCCTGCACCTGCAAGGTCTCACCCACTCTGCTGTCCGATCATCCTCATCGGTAGCAAAACAAACCCAGCAGCTTCTGTAATTACAGGAAGGAAAAAAGAAGATTTTTTTTTTTTTTGCTACTTTTATGTGCTTAAAATAAACTTTCACATGTGAAACCATGTAGTTTTAGAAAATGTGTACCTAGAGGAGATGATGCTTGTTGCTTCATTCTTAATCACCAAAAATCATAGAAGTATTTTATACCGCAGTCTTGTACTGGTATTAACATAATATTACAGACAGCTAAACAACTGCTTTTAATACATTCTGAATTACTAATTTAACTTTTAGATAATTTATGAATTGAAAAGCATTGAGACTGTAGTTCAACACCTGAACAATTCAACATATGAAAAATCTGTATTTTTAAAAAAATGTATTATACTCTACAGCAGACATTTTGTTAACTTTTTAAAATTGAAACTGTAAGATCAATGCAGCAGTCTGTTACTTGGGAAACTGCCTCAAATCCTCTTAAATGACAAAACAACACAAATGATACAATGTATCACAAAAACTGTAAATTATATTCAATTAATTTCCTCTCTTTGAAAAGAGAAACTACTTTATTCAGATAAATTAATTTTGTCTAATACAAATTAAGTTATGAAGTACTTCAAGAATACTACTGTACCACTGCAGCAGGAAATTTCTGTACTGAAGATTTATCTGGATGTATAAAATTCAAACATATTAATTCTGTAAGGAGAAGACACAAGAATGACAGGGGATGTGACCTGAAGAGAGCACACATCCTAGTAGTTCCCAGAAATCTAATCTGATGATTAGGCCAGACCCTTGGACACCTTGCAACTTGCAAGAGAAAATAAAATATGGATCTAAACTAGGAAAATATCAGATCTGTTGACCCAATAATTTACTTTTTGCTATGAAATACTTCACTAATTCCCATACTGGAGATACTGAAGTTTTGGTAACAAACCAGAATCCAACAAAATACAGATCTTACTACAAATATATTCTGGTTCCATACATATATATATCTTAAGTATCTTTTACACAAACCATTGTGATCATAGTTAGATCTTTATATAAGTGTATGGCAACAGCATCCCTATAATTCAACTATCAAGACACAATCTAATTAGACACATGCACTAACCCAAGTTTTGCAGTACTATTTTNGTGTGTGTGGGGGGAACCTACAATGGGAAATTTGAAGTTTGCCAGGTTCAAACTTCAAGTAATGAAAAATACTGTTGTCTAACAGCTTCCTTTTAAGATCACACTATTTGGAATAGTATTCTATTTCTAAACTCAAAATGTTTCTCTACAGAAGAATAACCATATTCTGTTTATAGGTATAACTTCGCACCTATAAAATATTTGNATTTGAGTAACATCATTAAGATGAAACAGTAAAAGGCTTCTTCAGTGTAATCATTAACATTGCAATTGAAACAGTAAGAAGCGGAGAAATGCTCGGTCACTACTAAACCAAATAATTTTAAAATTCAAGAATAGTGATTGTATTTTCCACATGGAGATGTCCATGGACATGCTCTTCCTCCCCAGCATTTGTTGTCAGCAATAACCTTCTTTCTAGCCTTTTAAACTCAAATTTTTTTCCTTGTTTCAGCTTCTCAACTACTCCTCATCTTCATTACCTCTCCCCCTCATATTTTTTGCCTCCATCAGTCCCTTCTGCATCCCATNTCTGATTGACAGTGGTGAAAGTGTACTGAAATTAAATTCTGAGTGTGTAAGAACAGAACATAGCCTGTAGCACTTTATTACTGGCATACTTGGGAAAGGCAATACAATTTGAGATGTGGATTGGAGGGAAGACTGCAGGAAATGCAATTTAATTTTTTGAACAATAGGTAAAACAAAAATCACTGTGATATCCACATGTCCAGTTGAAAGTACAAAACATATTATAGTAGGTACAGATGTAAATTTTTAACATTGGTGCTCTAAAACTAGAACTGCATCATTTTACATTCAAGAACACAGTTCAGTTGGAAGACTGGCATCTTGAATCAAACCAGCAATTTCTTCTATTTGTCTTAATAGGAAGGTAAATGTAAAGTCTGACTTGGCATCATTATGTCCCTCCTCACAACTTCTGTTTAAACCAGAATTGCCATGTTACACATTCCAGTAATACCATCCCTCTTTTCACCTTTAAGCTGCAGATATGCACCTATAGCAGGTCCTCAATGAAAGGACACATCAACCTTTCCAAGCAGGAGAAGGAAAGACAGCCGAGACATGTTAGTAAGAATCTAGATGAAAATGCTGAGACCACCACAAAGATTTGAAAGTATTACAAAGCATGGCAGATATTTTGATTCATTGCACTTGATATCAAGGAGCTCTTAAGTGAGGTTTATCAATTTTCTAGTTACACCAAGAAAACCCAAACTTACTGTAAGAACAAAACAATACAATGCAATACTGCTGATCACTGTGCCTCTTTGACAGTTTTTTCCTGCATTATAAATGTTCATTCATTCATTCCACACCCTATTTAGGTCTACAACTGTTCTATATTTGTAACTTAAGATTTTTATTTTTAAAATAAAGGCTTCACATTAGAGCTAGTTAGGTCTGTGGGTGCCGGTAAGGTCAAATGGCACCACACCGTAGAAGCATGAACATAATCTTCCTACACTGCAATTTTAATTAGAGAATTTGTCCATAAATACTCTTGTAGATTAAATTCTGTTCAAGTTTTCTGTTTAGGTTAATAAATCAAGAAAAATATGCATCTTTTCTTTAATTGTTTCATCTAGTTTCTTGCCAGGCAATCATATCTGAAAACCTGAAAGACCTATGAAAAGAATAATAAAATCCTTTACAGACTTAAACCTTTAGCAAGTCATGAATAATGGACAGTAAATTCCTTGTATTCTGTCATCAGCTTTATCTCTTTCCATTGACAGCAGCTGTAGAAGAAAAGGCTAAATAAAACCATTTCAAAACAAGTATCCTGGCTCTTGCCAGATTTTCCATTTTCTTTTACTGAATAAAATATGACCTTGATTCTTACCACTGAATCAGGTTGCTACTCAGATAACCTGAAATAGAAAAGGCCGACAAGGTGGAACAAAGCATTGTTTTCTGATAGAAACTCAACCCTTTTTCCTTGATGACTTTCTACAGAGCCAAATCAATAACACTAATGTATTTTTCTACATTTCCTTGGCTTAAAAAAAAACACAACAAAACATACACAAACCCCAAGCCAATATCATTATTTCAGCTNAGAAATTACAAGTTTAGACTCTATAGTCATGTGACAGCGACTCCAGTCATTTTGCCAGATTGTCACATTCTCTCTTATGGAAATCAGTACTAAACAGTTGTCAGAAAACTTACTTGACAAATTTATACTTGAACATACTGAAGGTCTTTCCTCTGCACCCCTTCCAAAAAAAACACCAACCTCCCCAAAAAAACCTCATTAAACAAAATTTAGAAGGGAATTATATGCACAGCGAGGGCCAGTCTTACTAGAGCCACTTTCAAAGCAACAATAATATACTAATACCTTTAAAA
>VYZX01010921.1:6216-35323 GCA_013401335.1 Brachypteracias leptosomus | reverse complement strand
ATTGTTTTCTGATAGAAACTCAACCCTTTTTCCTTGATGACTTTCTACAGAGCCAAATCAATAACACTAATGTATTTTTCTACATTTCCTTGGCTTAAAAAAAAACACAACAAAACATACACAAACCCCAAGCCAATATCATTATTTCAGCTCTGAATATAGGGTTACAAATGCCTTTCGGATTCAGCTCTCCAGCAGCTAAAGTTCTCCAGTCTCAAAAATTCTAATCTGACTCCAAGAATAACTCATTTACTGCATCCATTTTTTTCTCTACCAAAGACAAACTTTTCAGGACACTGCATATGTTAAGAGCCAAGCAGATGGAGAGAAAATTATATTAAAGACTAGGGAACCTAGACTCCAAATGTTATATGGCTAATCCAGAAAGCCAGGGCCTGCCTAAAAACACATTTCTCAAACCACGAGTTTCTGATCAGTAAGGAAGCCAGTCTTCTGTACCTGGTTGAAGTTACAGCTCCAGCACACCAGTAAGATCCTCCAGTACCAACATACATACCTAGAGGCAGACTCGTTTCCTTTTTATTGAGCTATGCTCCTTTCTAAAGGTTACTTTTTTCCCAAACCAGCCTTAGATGGGAAGGAAAGGATCTAATTCATGTTATTTAAATGAAATCTGCCTCAATCTGTGGGAGCTGAATTCACCGTGATACAGCTTTGTTTTCAAGCAGCCTAACTGTGTAAGGCAACACAAGAAAAGTAATTTAAAAGCAGTTTGTTGATTATATATACACAAGTAAGAAGTCTGCAGAAATCTTTAATGCCCCATAAGCCCAGCAGATATTCTTGCATGCACTACACTTAATAGAAGATGACTTGTGAGACTGGGACAGCACAGATGCTTCATAGGCTGGTTTCAAATAAAACTACAAGAAAGAATTAAGAGTCTTGGAATTTTTTTGTCCAATGTTCAGTGACACAGACATATGAATGGCATCTAAAACTGGAAAACTTCTGAGAAAAGAAATTCTTGCAAGACTTTTAATCAGAACCCAACCCTTACCATGGGAAATGCAAAATTGAATATATGTGACATGCTCTAGACCTATCTGTTATTACAGATCCTTCATAAAACATAAGAAATCTCTTTAATAAAAACTTTTCTGCATTTTTCCCACATCATAAAGCACATTGCTTTCCCTTAAGAGTGGCAGGAATTTGCTTATATCTTGCTATCAGAGTAAAGCATCCTTATTCAGCTAAGCAGTGAGTGACTGAGTGGCTTATTGCAATTCATTTCACATCCAAAAAGAAAAAAGTGAAAAAGCTGAAACATAACCAAGAGCAATGATAGCACAGAGAGCCAACGCAGTGAGGGGTGAAAATGTATCCTGGAAGAAACAACTGAAAGTACTCCAATACCTGGCCATAAAAAGGCACTCTTCCAAAGGATGACCTATAAATCTGCTGTTTGGAAAAAGCAATTTTTCATGAGCTTCTATAACTAATTTCTATGCATAGCCTATACCAACAGATAAAATATCTTTGATGAAGAATAGTGGTAACCTTCCACTAAACCTGCCAGCTCCACTCTAAACACTACAAGATCATGTTTAAGTGGAAAGAGTAGGATGCCAGAAAAATCAAAAGAGCCACCATAAAACACAGCTAGGTTGCTTTGGAGCTGACCAGAATTTTAGTAGGGGAACACAGCAAACTGTTCTCTCAAAAAGCAAGAGAAACAACGTATTGCAAAAGCTACTGCTGAGTACTTTCTTTTCCTGAGTTTGAAGGAACAAGCAGAAATAAGATTCTTGTGTTAGAGGGCCACTACTGGGTCACAACAGAATGGCAAGCCTAGTCTACATATTCCCAATAAAGGCTACAAAGAGCAGAATACCACTTAACCCAAGAAATGCTAGCTTATGTCATACTTCACGGAGGAGATTAAGTGCTTGAAGAGATGAACTCGGCTGCAAAGCTTAAAGCACCACAAAGACTTCAGTGGCAGAATGCATACAGACCTATTACCACAATGGTGGAAGTCTGTGAGCAGAGGAAGACTGCAATAGGATTATACCACTTTTCCCCCCAATATGTTCCTGGCCATCACACACTTTGACTCAAGCTCTATCAAATTTAAAAAAAAATCCTTATGCTATCCTAAGTGGGAAAAAACCCAACCAAACACACACAGAGTGAGGAACAGAGATATCACTGCAGAATTCTTACATACTCCATCAGGACTTCTGCATATGCTTTTTAAGGCACCATGGCACAGCGGCCATATGCCAGCCTGGATCTTCAACTAGAAAACATGCTGTCATCTCAAAGCAAAGTCTAAAATCTTCAAAGGAAGTTTGTGAAAGTCATCTGATCTAGTACCCAATTCTGCTCTGCCTAGTCATTAAGGATAGGGTGTAATGCTGAGTAAAGGAGAAATTTATGAGAATCTAGAAACAACAGTAACTGGGCTTTACTACAGAAGTAGCGCTTTCATTAAAACAGCAGGGAAAGGCTAAGTGAAGAGTACCAAGCTAACATTGGTGTGAACATATGGCCACACAAGTGGTATTCACATATAGGTTCTGACCTCCTCTAACCACAGGATGGCGTTGTTTAAACTATATTTTAAAAAGCTTTTAATAACAGCCCAAGGATGACTAAAACCCAGTAAGGAGTCAAACACATTAAAATTAAACACAGAATAATTAACTAAAGTGTGTACCAGAAAGATCTAATGATTACCAGAAGTTCAACTTAAACTTATTTACATATTCTCAATTACAACTCCAATTGAGGAGAAATTTTACACTTGAGCTAACCATGCTATATAAAGGCAGAGATTTGAGTAAAGGACAGTTCACAGAATCCTGCTGGCAATTTTCTAGATTCTGAATAAAATTAAACCTTTGGCTGCCAGGCACCACCTATTGTGTTTGAATTGTGCCTTACAAGGCTTTTATGGCTTTTGCTTCTATTCAACTTAGAATAAGAAATCCCCCTCAGCTTTAGCTACCTCATTAGGGTTTAGTTTCTAGCTTGTCAAAGACAATCTAGACTATAGGTTAAAAAATTACCTTTCATTCTGGTTAAATGAAACTTTTGTAACCAGTTATTCAGGCAATTCCCTTTTGCAAAGACTTCAAAATTCAGTTCTCTTAGTATTACCATACTCTCACTTTTTCAAAAGGAAAATGTGAGAAGTCACCAAGGCTCAGTGGCCTTGCTGTGAGCCTCTAAATACAGAAAGAGCTTTGCTGTTACAAACACTTGTTTTATATCTTAAGGGAACAAGGGAAAACAGGGTCCTCCTAAAAACGTACAAAGGACAAATCAGGTAAAACTATTACTCAACCAATAGGCATCTTATTACTAAAACATTACACATTTTGCCAACTAAAACTATTATTATTTATTAGCAGCTTGGCATACAGCTCTAACAATTTAAGCTGAGTGCCTGCTAGAAGGCAGGAACACTGATTCTTACTGTCATGTTTTGGATGAGAAATGAAAATGACTAAAGCCAAGTGGAAAAAGAAAAAACAAACAACAAAACCAAAACAAAGAACCCCAGATACACACACAAAGCTATTTACTTCCAAAACTGAATTATGCCTTGAAAAACGTGACTTGAAAAGCTGAACAAGTAGTTAGGTATATACATACACAGCAAATACTGAAGAAGTCTAACAGCATTAAGTTAATGCCTTAAATGTTCCATGAATTTTTTAAATGCAAATAGCTTAGTATATAGCAAAAAACCATTTTCTTAAGCATTGTTCAACAAAGCTGTCAATAATCACAAACGTAGAAAGTAACAGAGAAATGAGGCAACTAGCAAATTATATTTTAGCGGCTAAAGTTACCTCCTTGAATGTTCCTTTAAACATCTTAATTATGTATTAATTGCCTGTAATAGTCACAAAATTGTATAGCAGTATGTCTGAAAGCTCCTCCTGATGAAGAAAATGAAAAGCAGAGTAAATTCCTTTAAATCTTAGCTTCTCTCAATGTCCAATTGTAAAGCAGCATAATGTCAAGGTATAACTGAAGCAGTAAGAGGCCTGATCAGCTAGAATTCATACACTAATATTTACACTGGCTGAATAGAGAGAAGATGCTAGCATGTTCAAGATACTCCAAGAACTCCAGATGGCAAGATGACCATATACAGCCTTTTTTAACAGTTAAGATGACCTACTAGGAAGGAAGGACACCCAACTACTGACAAGCTGAACTATCCAATTCATGTACAAATAAGATTTAAAGGAGGATAGAGTATTATTTGAGGCTTAGAAATTGTCTTAGTTCTAGCAACAGTGCCAGATATAAAAAAGGAACACAATTTCAGACCTCAAAGTACTTTTAAAAGCCATTCTTTAGCTTGGAAAACAGGAGACTGAGGGGTGACCTTATTAATGTTTATAAATACGTTAGGGGAGAGTGTCAGGAGGATAGAGCCAGGCTCTTTTCGGTGGCATCCAGGACAAGGGGCAACCGGTATAAGCTGGAACATAGGAGGTTCCACCTAAATATGAGAAGAAACTTCTTCATGATGTGGGTGACAGAGCACTGGAACAGGCTGCCCAGGGAGGTTGTGGAGTCTCCTTCTCTAGAGATGTTTAAAGCCCGCCTGGACGCCTTCCTGTGCACCTTGGTCTAGGTGATCCTGCTCCAGCGGGGGGATTGGACTAGATGGTATTTCGAGGTCCCTTCCAATCCCTAACATTCTGTGATTCTATGATTCTTGCTGTAATTCATCTGCAATCTACTTTATTAAACAGTGCTCCACTCCCTAGGAATATTACACATTTCACTATGTGCTAAACTTGGGGATTTTACTGTCTCCAGGGTTTCCGATGCATCAGACTTACTAGCCAAACAACAAACAAGCATATCTAATTTCAAGCATTTGAAGCCTCCTGGAAAAAGTATCTTCAACTATACCCGATTGCTGTCATCACAACCTGAATTCTACTCTTTTTGAGAAGAAAAAAAGAGCACTTGCATCTTTGTTTTCAGTAGGCTCAGTCAAACTCTCTCCAGTTAGACAGTGACACTTAAATTAAACCAAAGCATAAAAAATGTTAGTGGAAAAAACCCCAACAAACCAACCCAAAAACAGGTGCACAGAAAATTACACATCTGGCTCCCCAACCTATTAATGCTAAATGACCACAGTTAAATGAAGGATAGAGGGAAGATCTGTGTGAAAAATACCAATGCAGGCAGCAGAAAATTGATCTGAAGCTCTAGAACCTGTCTAAAACTGTAACCATGTTGACATTAAATTGCTACTGTGACAAGCAAAAGATAAAACAACAAGAANGTGGAGTCTCCTTCTCTAGAGATGTTTAAAGCCCGCCTGGACGCCTTCCTGTGCACCTTGGTCTAGGTGATCCTGCTCCAGCGGGGGGATTGGACTAGATGGTATTTCGAGGTCCCTTCCAATCCCTAACATTCTGTGATTCTATGATTCTTGCTGTAATTCATCTGCAATCTACTTTATTAAACAGTGCTCCACTCCCTAGGAATATTACACATTTCACTATGTGCTAAACTTGGGGATTTTACTGTCTCCAGGGTTTCCGATGCATCAGACTTACTAGCCAAACAACAAACAAGCATATCTAATTTCAAGCATTTGAAGCCTCCTGGAAAAAGTATCTTCAACTATACCCGATTGCTGTCATCACAACCTGAATTCTACTCTTTTTGAGAAGAAAAAAAGAGCACTTGCATCTTTGTTTTCAGTAGGCTCAGTCAAACTCTCTCCAGTTAGACAGTGACACTTAAATTAAACCAAAGCATAAAAAATGTTAGTGGAAAAAACCCCAACAAACCAACCCAAAAACAGGTGCACAGAAAATTACACATCTGGCTCCCCAACCTATTAATGCTAAATGACCACAGTTAAATGAAGGATAGAGGGAAGATCTGTGTGAAAAATACCAATGCAGGCAGCAGAAAATTGATCTGAAGCTCTAGAACCTGTCTAAAACTGTAACCATGTTGACATTAAATTGCTACTGTGACAAGCAAAAGATAAAACAACAAGAAATGCAAAGTTACATTCTATTCACAGAGTTTGTCTTACATTGGCTCAATCTTCTGCAGCAGTTTTCCAGTATCGCACTGGTAATGTAAAAATACAAATTAATCTTTAGTTACAGAAGTAAACACAGTAGCATAGGCTTAATCTGTTAGAAACCAAATTTACAAGTTACTCACTATTCCATTCTTAGGCAAGGTAACTGTGAAATAAAAGTTCCATTTTTGTATGATGTGTGCCTAGAGAGTTTCGTGGTTAAACTGACCATACAGGGTAAGCATTTTTTTCTGTTATGTTCTTCCAAAGAAAAAAGAAAAATAGGAAGTGTAGTCCTAAAGCTGCAAAAATTGGCAGAAAGACTCCAAACCAGTCAAATTGCTTTGAATTCAGTTAATAGTGTATGTTATATAACTCAAGTTATTCTCAGTTTATAACTTTTATTTTTATGACATAATTTACAGTATAAGAGAGCAAACCAAAAAGCTCTACTGAAGTCAGTCATCCTATATCCTCCTAATACACATAATAAGACACGAACAATTTGAGACCTAAAAATTACAAAATAGTTCAAATGCAAAAAAGATATATTCTTGGGACATTAATACCTCAATAACAACAAAAGAAACCACTTACATGTGGCAGACCCTGAAAATCTGAAAATGTCCTTACTCTGAATAAATATGTGAACAAAACTCCAACGTGTCTGATCCTAACATTAAGTAACTCTCCTCGGCACTCTGTCGAATTGACTGCATGACTCACCAGTAGGACAGTCACAAGCACTCAGCACATGGCCTGCTGTAATTATATCCTTCACAGAAGGCTAACTTATGGTGGCACATTTTAGTCCCAATATAAAATATCCACTTCTAAACAAAAGTATTCATATCCCAGGAGCAGGCATTTATAATGGGAGAAAAAAATGAGAAGAGATCAGAAAGGTATGTAAATACAACATCATAGCTTTAAATTAGAAGGTCTAATTCTTTTTTTCTAGAAAGATTGTGGAGAAATAGCTACTATATTAAAATAGCTTAAAAAAAATAAATTTAAAAAGATCACTGAATGCTAGCCCCTCTTGTCCATAGCAACTCTATTATTCACTACCTTTGCCCTGTGTTAACTCTTTAAATATGCACACCTTAAAGAATGCGTGACCAAAGGGAGAAACAGGCACAGATACATAGGTTGGAAGAGACTTTTAAGATCACCAAGTCCAACCGTTAACCCAGCAGTGACAGGTCACCACTAAACCATGTCCCTCAGCACTGCATCTACACAGTTTTTAAATACCTCCAGGGATGGTGACTCCACCTCAACCTAAACCTCCACTGGCACAACTTGAGGCCATTTCCTCGTTTGAGAACAAGAAATAGTTCATAATGCTCATCATCAATCACCTAAAAGCCTAAAAGCACTAATTATACCTATCAAAAAAAAGTTTGTTTCCTGTGAGAGTCATTTCCAAATATAAGCATATACCAAGAATCCATCATCAGCCCTTAAATCAATTGGTATTTACTTCTTATAGGGAAACTGTTACATAGCAGGTCAGTTCAATTTTCATTTTTAGCTTAATCACTTAAGATAACTAAGATTTACAATTATAAACAAATCAACAGCTCATTCCAGATTTAATACAACTTCAGTACAAACTTTTTTTTTTTAAACCAGCATTTAAAAGCAGAGATTTTGACTGGAATGTTTCTTCTCCTCTATTAGTGTCAGGCAGAAGATGTATAAGCCTTCCCCCAGAATCACTGACAAAGGTCCTGAGCCAAAGCACTCTCATGGAACAGTAGAAAGCTGTTGACAAAAAGCACTCATATTAGCATTAAAATAACAGGAGAGAAAAAAAATCTTAAGAGAAAAGGAAAAAACAAAACAAAATATGAACGCAGTCCCACTAGACAAGAAGTCATCTTAACTTCTAGATACAAATTTCAGAGCAGATGCTAAAAAAGGCTCAGTGCAGATTTGCCAGAAGGTATTAGCAGACTGTACCTCCCATAGTGGCACCTCCAGCACAGTATGTTCATGTCATGCTGTGCAAATAGAGCCCTAACACTGGATTGTCTCCCTGTTTAAATTGAGGTTGCATCTAGACCTGGTATCATAGAAGTATTTGGGTTGTAAGAGACCACAGGAGTTCTCTAGTCAGATCTCCTGCTCAAGGCAGAAGCAACTCTGAACTTGGACCAGATTGCCAGAGCCTTCTCCAGATGGATGTTGAAAAGCCCATGGTCAGACATCCACAGCTGCCCTGGGCAACCTGTTCCAAAGCTTGACTACATCTCTCTCCATACCTACATGCTGAAACCTTCTCTGTTCAAATATATGATTGTTATTTCTCATCAGGTCCTGGAACAGGCTGCCCAGGGATGTGTTTAAAAGCTGTGTAGATATGGTGCTTAGGTACATGGTTTAGCAGTGGACTTGGTAGAGTAGCGTTATGGTTGGACTGGATGATCTTAAAGGTCTTTTCCAAACTAAATGATTTTATGATTATCCTGCCAGAAACATCAAAAAAGAGACAGCCTTCTGCACAACCACCTCAGTAGGTATTAGAAGGTTATTAGGTCTCCCCCAAGCCATCTGTTCTTCAGGCTGAGCAGGACCAATTCCCTCTAGCTTTTCCTACTAAGTGATGTGCTCCAGCCCCTTGACCATCTTCTGTAACTTAACAGTTTCATTTAGAAATGTTAGCCAGCAGCAGTTTGATTTACAGAACTTAGCCACTTCAGGTTGGGTCTTCTCAGACTTCTCACTGAAAATTGATTTGCTACTTGCTCATTTTTTTACTGGCACTTGCTTACCGCAAGTCTGTGCACTCTTTTGATAAAGATAGTTATTACATGTTATAAACATGTAATGAACATTAGTTCAGCTAGTACCCAACTCATTCTGTCACTGAGAGGAAGAAAATAAGATGTATAAAAAAGCTCTTATCACTTTCACACAAGTAACCTCCTACCCACTCTGCAGTACAGTAAGAGCATGAGCAGGTTATAATGTCAGCAGCAACAAGCAAACAAGACCTAAACAGCTGGCATATTCATTACAACTTCAAGTATTACTTAAAAAGATGTTCCAAAATTCACACCTGAACCTTTTAATTGATCTTTCTCTGTAAATTATTAGACATAAGTTATGTATTCAATACATTTGCATTGTCAAAAGTTTTAACTTCAGTGAGCACTATGGTACACCATGCCAAAGGAAACATTCACAGTTAAGCACTATTAGGTTTTTTTGAGCACTTTTATGTGGAAAATATCAATAAACAGGTTTTTTTATAGTTTCTTTAGATGAAGCAGATATAACATCTGAAAATATTATTTGAATGCCTTGATAATACATGAAAAAACAAGACTTTTAGCATCAAAAATGATATAGTCTCTTAGGATTTTCCCCACTCTTAAATAGGAGGAATAATTGCCTTCTGTCTGCAGACAGAAGTTAACAGTTAAGCAGCAATTAAAAATTTTTCCCAGGCATATCAAAGCAGATGTCAAAGATGGAAATATAATGCACATAAGATGACAGTCAAAAGGTTAAGATAGTTTATAAATAGCTTGTTGACTTTTATACTACAGATGGGCAAAAGGCATTCTACGGGTCTGCAATAAGTCTTTACTGATAAGACACAGGAAGAATTCAATCCACGCAGAACCTTCAGCATAAAGAGAACTGAAATAGCAAGAGACGTACCTGGAAGGAAGCAATAATGAAAAAGTCAAGCTATTAGAAAGATATTAGTGTTTTGAACTTTCATTCTTCAAACCCACTCTAAGACATAAATAATTTTGCTTTTTCCTTCCTGTATCAACATCAGCTTCCAGTTAGTTGGGATAAAGGCAAGGAAGAACACCTTGTTTCCATCCTGGTAGAGATTAACCCAGCACAGCCCATTCTTTATTCCAGTATGCTCTTCTAAGTGTGCATAGCCTACTCCAGGGGAACAACAGAAAGCCAGGTACTTCTAATTCCTGATAAGACTTTGATCAGGAGCCAGGGAAAGTCCTCTTTCAAAAAAATAAGAATTTAACTGTGTTGTATAGAAAGAAAACAATTCCTTCAGGTAAGGCAATGAAGAGATGCAACGCTTAATCAGTGCAAGTAGAACAGACTGAACTACTGCAGAGATGGTAAATAGTTTGTGAAAAGTAAAAACACTACACAAATCCTGTAAAGTGTTTTACGTTGTTTAGTACTCTGCATATCTTAACCGGTTGAAGTCCACTTCTACAAAGATTTACTCATGTGTCAACTTTAATCAGTGAGATTATTCAGAACACACAACATCCAGTACAAGTTTAAGGAGTTCATAAAAGGTCTTTAATCAAGGACCACACTGCACTAATTACATTGCCTAGGTTGCAGCATTATGGTCTTAATCCAAACCTGGGTCTTTGGTTACTAAAGTATTAACAGTTAATTGTGCAAATAAAATTGGGCTGCTGTCTGCACTTTCAAAAAGGGAAGAAAAATGATTCATAACAACACAAACAACACTGATGCTAACTGGAATGAAAGGAGCAACTAAAAATGATGAACAAAACCATTGCAATATGCTTTTTTCTTAAAAAAACCCCTAAACAACAAAATTACCATGGAATCAGATGGCAGTTCAGGAAACTAAAATAGAAAACACATGAATTTGCTATTTTGCAACTTTTGAACCTCAATGGTTAGCATTTTTCTGACAAATCAATGCACTGGCAAAGAGAGAATTTAGTTGCAACAGATTTCCTCTCTTGATAATATGAAAAATTTCTTAGGCCACCTACAATGCCGCATTTTAATTGCTTTTAAAATATACCTGCAATTTTAACTCTATTATCTCCTCTAAACAAGGAATGGCAAGAGTAGAGGACAAAACAGTTGTATGATGTTGCTCTAGTTTCTGTCATGGCAGGCTGTGTATCACCCACATTTGAACCAGCTATTATCCATTCAGAAAATAAAGCATACTAATTCAAAACTGAAATCATGCTAAAATTAGTACTACACTGATTTTTCAGCATGTATCTGCACAAGCCTTCAGCAGTTTATTTATCACCTTTCGACTAATATCTTTGAATACTTAAAGAGAAGGCAAAAAATGACCATGTCCTGGCCAGCTGGCAAATATATGGGAAGGAATCTGCAGTTACCATCTTTAATATAGATAGGAGTACTACAAATCACTACCACAGAACACGCCTTAAAAAAACCTACAAAACAAAAACCTGGCATTTTGAAGCCCTGGTATAACCAACTGCAAAAGCGATCCACACATAATCCAACTGAAGTCAGGAGAATAAAGCTTATTACAGTTCACATAAATGCAAATATAGGCAATGACATACCTAGGAACAAGCTGGTGTGTGGCTAAGCATTTGGTTCTCTGAAGACAGCAAATTGACCAGATTATCTTCACAAATAAATCAGAGACTATCTGATGATACATTTATCATAAAAGTAACATTTTTTTTCTTTAAAATTTGACCACATTGATTTTAATCACTCAAATATTTACATTGCCTAGGTTTTCTACCCCCATGGGCTTGCCACTGACTTCATTACAGCAAGTACATGTTTAATAACTATTTTTCAAATCTTGTCACTTCAGAAAGCTCAACCAATACAGTAAAAAGACTGCCTAGTAAAAGTAACAGTTATTAGTTCTCTTTTCTCATATGTATTCTAGCAGCAACTCTTGATGCAACCCAGTCAACTGTTCTTTAAGAAAGCTAAGTAGTACCGGACACAGCCAACTGATGTCCTAGCAGTAACATACAAGCTAGTGCAGAAAGCTGTAACAGAAACCAACAAGATGTTGTTATAACTTAAAGCCAAACCGAATTTACACATTAGTTCTGCTTAAGAACATAACTATAAAAAAACCCAGAAGAAATCATATTGTATTTGACAAGCAAATGACACCAGAATAATACTATTTAAAGGATTAAGTCTTTAATCACATAGAGCACCAAAATCTGCCGGGAAGTTGAACATCTTATCTTCAAAGTTACCCAGAAGAATGAAAGTGTTTGAAAAAAACATTAAGAAGTCAGAATACCTGTTATGACACATGCTACACAGGACAGCCAGAAGAAACTATCAGAAGTGTTCAGTTGGAAGAACTGTTCTCTAACAGTGCTGAGAGAAAGAAAATGTATAGAACCTAATTGAATAGGAAACATGAAGAAAGCCCACAAAAGACTCGAGGTTTCGTGCATTTTCAAAATCATATTTGAAAACACAAGGAGGACTGACTCAGTTCATTATCTTGGCACACTAAGCACAAGAATTTCACTGTAAAGGCTCAACATCCTAATGCCCACCAATATTATATTCTGAATAGTATTTCCTTAAAAAAGTGCTTTTACATTAAAAATATGTCTAGCATATCAAATGGCCTCTGCCTGTTAAAATTTGACAAATGCATTAGGATTGATTTTCAAGTAAAGTTTGCCCTGTGCACTCAACAGAGTAATAGCTATAATTTCTAACACATTTTCATGTAATCTGGCAATTTTATTTAAATAAATCTTGAAAAATGTTTCTACATTAACAGCATATAAAAATACCACTGCCATAATTTCAATTTTTAATGGAAATTCCTATCATTCTGTAATTTATGCATTAAAGCAATATGAATAAAGGGATTAAAAACACTAAAACCTCACCATTTAAACAGATCACTAAGCACTACCTTCAAGTGCACCCCTTAGTTCAGGAATATGGTCCTTTACCATAGTCTGCAAAGAACTCTGCCTGCAGAAAAGGACAGTATTTTAAGACTATTAGCTAGGCCTGTTACTTAAACATGTGCTAAAAGAAATAAAAAAATTACAAGAGGGATGGAAATTTCGAGGCCTGAAAGGTTCATTATAATAATCTGGATTAGTTTCCTAAATTATGAAGATGAGAGAACTCCAGAATGTACTGTCACTTCATGGTCATGCCTACTTCTCATGCTTCTTTTATTTATGCTGTAGCCAATTCTTCAGGCAAGTACAAAATTCTTAGCTAGAAAATTCAAGTAACAACCTCCTTACACCCTAACAACTATTTCCTCTCTTTGTTACAAATGTGTGGTTTGCATCCAGATTGAAATTAATAAGGAAAAATAAAGGAAATAAAGGAAAAATACATAAAAGATAGATGAATTCCAGGCAACAATGTTGAGAAGCTATCAAGACACTCCTAATATTGGAGAAATCCAAACTGCTTTATGAAGAAAAAAAATCTGTAAGTGATACAGATGTACAATCTAAGAATCAAGAGAGGCAGCCAACTGTTTTCTCTCACAAATACATAATTAAAGAATTTGCTAGAAAATCTCTAACCCTTGTATAAAAAGCAGTGCATACATTCAGATCTGCAGCAACATCTCACTCCTGATAGAACAGTACACCACCACTCTCAGTGTGACCATCTAGGCCATCTAGGTACTGGAAACAAAAGAAAACCCTATTTTTTGTCTCCTTAACTATTAGAATCGAATTAAAGTCTTATTCACTGAAAAGCTATTTTTGCATCCTTCAATAAGAGACCTGAATCTGATTTAAGAATATGCACTTTGTGTTAAGTTATAATGCAGTAATAGCTTACAAAAGGCAGGTCCTGCTTGACTAACCTGATTGCCTTCTATGACAAGGTGATCCTGCTTAATGGATGAGGGAAAGGTTGTGGATGTTATCTATGTGGACTTTAGTAAAGGCTTTGACAGCATTTCCCCCAGCATTGTTCTGGAGAAATTGGCCGCTTGTGACTTGGATGGACGTACTCTTCACTTGATGAAAAACTAGCTAGATGGCTGAGCCCAGAGAGTTAAATTGTCAGCCATCCCAAGTGTGTTCCCCAGGCTCAGTGTTGGGGCCAGCTCTGTTTAATATCTTTATCAATGATCTGGACAAGGGAATCAAGTGTACACCCAGTAAATTTGCAGACAACACCAGACTGGGTGGGACTGTTGATCTGCTTGAGGGTAGGAAGGCTCTACAGAGGGATCTGGACAGGTTGGATCAATGGGCCGAGGCCAGTGGTATGAGGTTCAGTGCTGGGTCCTGTGCTTGGGTCACAACAACCCCATGCAATGCTACAGGCTTGGGGAAGAGCGAATGGAAAGCTGCCCAGTGGAAAAAGACCTGGGGTGTTGGTTGACAGCAGGCTGAAGATAAGCCAGCAATGTGCCCAGGTGGCCAAGAAGGACAACAGCATCCTGGCTTGTGTCAGAAACAGTGTGGCCAGCAGGAGTAGGGAAGGGATTGTCCCCCTGTACTTGGGCTGGTGAGTCCACGCCCCAAATCCTAGGTTCAGTTTTGGGCCCCTCACTACAAGAAAGACATTGAGGTATTGAAGCACGCCCAAAGAAGGGCAACAAAGCTCATGAAGGGTCTAGAGAAGAAGTCTCATGAAAAGTGGCCAAAGGAACTGGGGTTATTTAGCCTGGAGAAAAGGAAGCTCAGGGAAAACCTTATCACTCTAGCTGAAAGGAGGCTGTAGCAAGATGAGGATTGGTCTCTTCTCCAAAGTAACAAGCGATAGGACAATAAGAAATGTCTTCAAGTTGCACCAGGGAGGTTTAGATTGGATATTAGAAAAAATTTCTTCACTGTCAAGCACTGGAACAGGCTGCCCAGGGAAGTGGTTGAGTCACCTTCCCTGGAGAGATTTAAAAGACTTAGAGATGTGGCACTTAGGGACATGGTTTAGTGGTGGACTTGGCAGTGTTAGGCTAACGGTTGGACTCAAGTGATCTTAAAGGTCTTTTCCAATGTAAACAATTCTACAATTCTATTCTATGATAATGCATTAAGTTACTCTTATGCTTTTGCATATGTATTTTTTCCTCTTGCCCAGGAAAACAATTGTCATTATCCACAAAAGTAGTAGGAGAGAAGAGGCATTCCAACCCCTCAGAATCCTTACAGATTATTTCTCCAAGGGTTATGTCTCCTACAGTTAAAGACTGAAGGTTTGTATTGCTCATCAGTAGATACAATATGAAAACAGTTATGTGTGACCTTCAGAAATACCAGATAAATGAAAATTGGTTTCTTTCAATGTAAAGAAGCTTCATAAACCCAATACGTAATTAAAAAATATTTACACTGACTGCATTTTCAGGTCTTGGTTACTCCAAAATCCTTTTACTGTAATTGTACTACACCTTGAATTAAATACAAATCCTAAATACCTGGCTCCTCCTTAACACTCTATTCACCACTTCTCACACTAATGTTTCCAGTTTCCTATACTGAACCCAATGAATTCTTCAACAAAGGTACAGTCTCTCTTCATGCCTCCTTTTACACTACCTAGATACTTAAAGCTTCTTCCCCCACTGTCCTTGTTAGTAAGGAAGTCAGGGACCATTTCTAAGTATTTTAGATTATATCAACACTGCTACTCCAAGTTCACTGGAAAAAATCTTTGAATAGGGTCAGAGATACTAATTACAATTTCACGAAGCTGAAAGGATGCAAGAATATTAAATGTACATCAAACCCCACATATCCATCACACTACAACTGAAGAACAGTTAACTGGTTCGGCCAGTAGTTAACTAATTTATCTTTTTTTAATTGCTTAACAGTTGCTCATAACACAGATTATAAACACCACCTTACAGTCATTTCCCAAAAGGGTCAACTAAGACTTCATGGTATGATATAACAGCCATAATAGGGAATCCACTCAAAATATCATGGTTTCCTAGAACCCCAAAACATAAAATATTATATATTATTGGACTACAAACTTCAGGATGAAGATGTGATTTTTTTTAGTTTCACAGGAGTTGATTCTGCAGCACTCTTCCCGACCTTTTCCTTTTTTTTCCCTGCTGCTCCTAGACATCCTTCTCCCAATTCTTTTTGTCATCCTTAACTATTCCCTTTTATTCTCTACATCACAGGAAGTGTATCAAACAGAATACTTTCCTGATAGTATTTCTAAAAATCTACCTCCTTCCTAGTATTTCTTGGAAATGCACTTACAGTTCCTGGCTGATAGTCTCCTTGACATGTATTGTTCTAACTTATAACCTAAATCATCCCACTGTCATCTCTCCTTCAGTTTTTCTAAACCACAGACAAACAACTTCCCCTCCCTCCCCAGTTCACTTTTATCCTCTTTCTACATCTAACTGAAACTTCTCATCCTCACCTTCCAGGCTGAACAAGTTCTGCGCCTGCCTCACGTAGTTTATATCCCCATCACCTATCTGTGATAGCCTGTATTTCACTAAATCTTCTTTCCTTAGATGTGACCCAGGAAAGGAGAAAAACACCAGGTTTTTTTTTTCTTCCTTATGATGAAAGCATAACATGTTCATCAATAGAAGCCTGATTCCTTTTGGGTCTCCACCTCTTGCAATAACAGCCTACAAATGTGTTTTTGTTGTTTATAGGGGCGGGTCTTAAGGACTTCCTGGATGACTCAAAATTACACACAGTGGAACAGGGTGAAAGTGCCATATATTCAAATAAAACCATAAAGAGAAAGCAACTATAATAAAAATAGTTTAAGAGTTAGTGTCTTTCCTTCTCTACATTTAAATCAAAGTACTTTTTTAGGCTTTACTTTTTAACAGCATTCTAAAAAGCAATTGTGGGCCTTCTTCAAAGATCATAAAATCAGCAATAAAACACGCAGGGTCACTTAAGCTTTGGTCGCCTTTTTTTTGTGCTTTATTGTACATGCATGTCAATTCTTTCCACACCTACAGTACCTCCTAGACACACAGAAACCGGACAACCTTCTACAGATCTCCACCACTCTCCCTGGAGCCCGTTTCGGCTCAGACACGCCTCCTCCTACCCCAACCCTGCAAGAGTGATCCTTCCGCACTCCCCACACGGCCGCCGATACCATGCTGGTGCCCGCGGTACCTTGCGCTGATTTATGACAGAGCTTGCACGAGTTCGCCCGGAACACCAAAGTTCCAGAGACCAAAAAGCGAGACCAGACCCACGCCACCGGCCGAGGCTGTGCCCTGCTGGCACCGCGACTCGCCTCCTCCCCAGCAGCGGCCGCAGGGGCCCCGCACGGCGCGGCCCACCCCAACCCCCACCGCGGCCCGCCGGCCCGACACACGCCACAGACAGCGCGGGCCCAGCGCCGTGGGGAACTCATACGCGTACCCTGAGAGTTCCCTCCCGCTGTGCCCCAGCGCCGGGCCCTCCTCCTACCTGTCCATGGTCTGCGGCAGGGCCAAGCCCGTCTGCTCGGACATGGCTCCCGAGAGGAGGAGCGGGCCTAGCAAAGGGGCCGGCGCCTGACAAAGGAGGCCCCGGCGCCGACGAAGCCGTGCGTCACGCGTGTGGCGGTGGAGAAAAGGAGGCGAGAGGAACGGCAGCAAATCCGCCCTCCCGCGAGGCAGCCGGGGCGGTCCCTCCTTCAGCGGGCGGGGACGAAGCCGAAAGACTGGTCGCTGAGGCGGGACGGAACCACAAACAGAAGTTGCACGGACCGAACCACCGGAGTGAGGGGCAGTGGCGTCACCACCGCCGCCTCTGTGAGGTCACCACCGACCCCCCCCCAGCCGCAGCGCGCCTGCGCCAGGGAATGGGCGCGGCCCAGCGGGATGCTGGGAAGCGCAGTCCTGCCGCCGCCCGGAGTTTAAAGGTCCGGCGGGGCGCACCCCTGCTCTCTTCCTCCCCGCGGTACCGCTCTTTCTCCCCGCCCCATGCCGCTCCTCGCCGCCGTCGCGTAGTCGCTGCGCGGCACGGCGCGCGGGGCAGGTAGGAGAGCGCGGTGGCGGCGGGATGGCTGCGCTGACGCACGGGGGCAGGCGGGGGCAAGGTCAGTACCCGGCCCCGCGCCCTGCGCGGCAGCTGCCGCCCCTCCCGCCGCCTCCCGGGTTCCCCTGAGGGCCCGAAGGTGTGGGGGAGTGGGAAGGGCCCTCGCGCCGCCACCCTCCTCCTCACGCAGCAACCGTTGCCCTCCGCGGCGGGTGAGGGAAGCGGCGCAGCTCCGGTCCCGCCGCCCCCCTCACAAGCGGAGGAAGGGGGGGAGGGAAAGAGCGGGGAGGCCGGGCTGCCTCCTAGTCTGTCCCCACCCTGCTCACGCAGGGCGCGGGGATCCCCTGAGGGAAGGAGCACCCTCCTGCGCACACCCACCATTCCCTTACCAGCCCGGCCTCATCAGGACCTGCCCTTGGGGCGGGGAGGCCCGAGGGAAGAGAGGACCTTGCCAGGTGCCTACCTCGGCTAGGTTACCAAGGAGGGCGGTGGCTGGCACGGTGGAATGGAAATTAATCCTTTTCTACAGGCTTGTTGACAATGACAGGTACAAGCACCTGGCGCCCTTGTAAGTGGCTGTTGGTGCTTGATGGAGGCTCAGTGGCCGCTAGCTTCTGTGCACAAGTGGGATGAGGTGTGAGATGGCTGGTGGTAATGACAACAGTCTCATTTCAGTTTGTAGATGTGCTTCCTAATAAGAAATCCTTTCAAATTGCTTCCAAAATCTGGTTTATGTTCTGAAGTCAATACAGAGCATTGCAGTCTGTGAAACTGATAATTTGGAAGATGAAAGACCTTTCTAGAACAAAAAGGTGGATAGCACCTGAAAAGAAGTCATCTTTCCATTTATCTCTACCATGGATGTCTGTCTCCCATTCTTAATTCTCAGTCCAGGTGCATGCATATTTGCATGCATATAAAGGTTTGGCATCATGTCACGTTCCCCAGGCAAAGCGTGAGCTTTTCAGAGACAGGATGTTCCAGATTCTTGGGAGGGTTTGTTAGTAAAGATCAACTTTGAATTTTCCTTTTCAAGTTATGTATAAACATATACGTATGTATATTTTTAATAAATAGTTCTTAGTAACTAAGTTTTGTTAACATATAAGCTAGTCCCCCTTACCTTGCGTAAATTACATCTTTGTTATATTGCAGTTGCTGTGCAAGGTAGTAATTTACAGAACCAACCCCACAGTAGTACAGCTGCATCAACCTATATCTGTTCTTGGTTGAGACAAGCTTGCATGGTGGATATACATGACTATAAAGACCAGGTGGAATAGGAAGGAGACATTAGCGAGTATACTGGATTATTTGACCATGCTGTCTTAGCTAGAGAAAATTCAGTCTGGTTTTAGAGTCATTCTTGAGAGAAAAGTGTTATAAAAATGTGCACAAAATATCCAGTCTTGGACTTGTAAGCTGTATTATATATAATATACAAAGTGTATATTATATGTAATATACACAACAGAGAGGATGATGTTTATTTCTAATTGCTACACATACCATAAACAGAAATAGGGTGATGTAAATGTTCTTTAGAGGAAGTATGTATAGAAGCAAGCAGGAAGAAGACATCATGCTGACTTCCTGTCCCAGAAAATTTATTTTGTACTTACTGTTGGGACAGTAAAATTCAGTTTTTCTTACACTACTGTGAAGTCTTGGATGTACAGTGGCCTGGGTAAACCACATGGGCATGACTTCCTGGAAGATAACCTGATACACACTGTCCCCATTACAGCTGTTCATGAAACTTAGGAGCAATATTAGATATCAGAGTTTCTGGTTCCTAATCTTGGTCTGGAATAAATGCATTGTCTTATTGGCCAGAGCACTGATCAGTTAGACTAACCAAATACTTGGTTCTCATGTATTTATTCTGAAATGTTGCAAGTGGGAATAGGGAAGCTGGTTTTATTCCTAAGATTATGTGATTTGCGCAATTTCTGTATTTTTGCTTTGGAGTGCAAAAGATATGCTAGTTGCTTGTCATTTGGGATAAAACTATGAGGTCTTGATGAGTAATAGTGGCTGTGAACAATAATTACCTGAAGAAATGTAACCAGAACCCAAGATCACTTGGCTACTATTTAAGGCTGAGGAACAGTTTGTAGCAAAGGTGGTGCAGGGAGGGATGAAAAGACTGGACAAAACATGAATATCAGGTCAAATAGTGAACACTTGGTAGGTTTGGACTTTTTTTTTTTTCCAAACATGAAATATGAAAACATAATAGGAAACATTAAAATGTAATCACACAAGAGGTAATGGTCTTAAACTGTAAGAGGGTAGATTTAGATTGGACATAAGGAAGATGACTTTTATGATGAAGGTGGTGAATCACTGGCACAGGTTGCCCCAAGAAGTAGATGCCTCATCCCTGGAAACATTCAAGGTCAGGTTGGATGGGGCTCTGAGCAACCTGATCTAGTTAAAGATGTCCCTGTTCACTGCAGGGGTGTTGGATTAATTGAACTTTAAGGGTCCCTTCCAACCCAAACTGATCTATGATTTTATAATGGCAAACCTCATAGGATCCCATAAATAGGGGTAAAAAGATCCTGAAATCTGAAAACTCATTTGTGCCTTTTTATGGTTCAGGAGTTTGTTGGACAGCTTGAGGCTTGTGTTCTGTGTTTATCTGCCCTTCTCAGAAGCAAAGTGTGATCCTAAAAATACATATGTAACAAAACTGTTTCTAAATTTGAGAAAACTCCATATTCCTAACAAAGCAAGAGTTGTCATTCCATCCTCATCTCTTCCCCTTAACAAGAGCGTATATGCAGCTGCTCTATTCAAATGATTGTTTTATTCTCCCCAACAGTCTTCTCCTTCAACTCACTCTCCTTCATCTCCTTTTTCTCTTAATTTTATTTCCACTTTTTTTTTCTTTATGCTTCCTTCTTTACTTTGATAATTTCCACTATAAATGTCAGGTTACCTCTTGCAGTTTTTTCTTTTTTAAACAATTGCTTCTCATATAATTCCTTAATAGATTCTTTTTTGTTCCTTCCTTTTATCTCCATGGTGTTCATTGCACTCTCTCACTCTGTCCTCTCTTGCCTTCACCTGGTAGTAGCTGCGTTTGAGCCCCAAGAGAACTCTCCTGGGAACAAACTCCCTTTCACCAATGCAAAGTGAGGAAAAATGATTGCTACTAATTGATATTCAGCTGAGTTTAACCTCACTGATACTAACAGGAGATGGTGGCCATTTTGAATTAAATAAAACTGCATGTTTGAAGGCAAGTACAGAAATTAATGAAAATTGCTGAAACCAATGTATGCTATTTAAGGTTTAAAATTTAGCCCTAAATTTGGCTATCAGATTTATGTCAAAAGATCAACTTGTAAAATACTAACTTATTTGATAACAAATTTATACAGGTTTAAGCTTAATAGAAAAGTTAACCAAAAATTACTGTTAAGAATAATATGGAGGTATATTAAATATTTATGTGACTGTTTCAGCAGGGCCTGAAAAAAAGGCCAGATAATGAAGATTCAGTACCTTAAGGAGCAGTTATTTTGACTTAGGAATGTTAAGACGGTTGTAATTATTCACTGTTTTCAACAAAGCTAAGTAACCTGGCAATATGGGAGTATTATATTTTGGAAAAACTGCATTTTAACTGCTAGATAGTAATATGTAAAATTAAATTACAAGATCAGTTAGGCATTTTTTAATCTACCTGATTCCATCTTTAAAAATACAAAGAGCCCTCAATTAAGCTCAAATGAAACAAATCTAAACTGAGAAGAATGGTTCTACCATAAAACTCTTTTTCAGTAACATAATACCTTATTTTAACCTTCAAGCTAGTTGGAATATTCACTTCCTGGCAAAAAGACAAGTATGGTTTGTTAGTTGTAGTAGGCTTAAATTTCTTCATAATGAATTTTGTAAAATAAAAATACACTCAATACAATGTTAATTGAATTATCTAGGCTTATTTGGGCCTTTCTTACATGTTTCTTTGGAACTGGCCCAGATCAAGTAATTCAGATACCAGATTGAATTGTGTTCTGATACAGCTGTTGTTACTATCTTTTAACTTCCAATTACGAAAGAGCTGGAAAGTAGAAACAAAAATTGGTTTTCTTGTAGTGGCTAGTTGATAAAAAAAACTGTATTTACACCCCAATTTTCTTTGGTTCTGGAGTGCTGCTCCATTTGTGAATATCATAATGAGCACTCTCCTTATCTTAATAATTATCTACAAAGTGAAGCTGTCTCCCTGGAAGAACAGTAAGGGTGTGATCCCTTCCACATGAATCCTCAAATAATCTGAAAAGCAATAACCTAGAAGTAAACAGGGACATAAAGGAGGGGTACAGAATACCTCAAGCCAGCCCTGTGATAGCTGGGATATTTCAACAAATGAGATATTTTCAACTGCTGTAGGAAAGCAGATTTCCTGCCCTTAATGATTCAGAGTAGCACAAACAGGTTAGAGCAAGTGTTGAGAAACTCTTAATTACAGCATTGATTTAGGGCAGGCAGACCATACAGTCCAACATAAACAGACTGTAGAAAGCAGAGACAAGTGTTTTAACAACCCATTTTCAATTGCCCTGATTTATCTTTTTCATCTTTAGTCATCTCTTTCACCCATAAAGATATGCATATTTCATCCTTTGAAAAATCAGCCTGCACTTTTATTAAACACTGATATTATCACACTTCTGATTTCAACTATGCCACTTCCATACAAGCATTAGTATTTTTTTCCTGAATAATTAATATTATCCAGAACTACTATCCAGAATAATTTTTGGACCAGTACAAGACAGAACACAAGTGCCAGTAAATGAAATTTGAAACTTTACCCAATCTACATTAATCATAAAAATATTAATATTGTATGAGAGGAGCACCTGTCAGGCTGTGCATTGATGTGGAGGTTGGAAATACGTGGATAAGTGGGTAGTGGAAGGGAGGTAGTTGAAATGTGGAACCACAGCATACAGAGTAGATGAAATGTTAGATAGTAAAATTTGCACCTTCCCTTTTTTCGGAGAAGCTTATTTTTTGGTAGAATTTTCAGTGTAGTAACAATAATCCAGTAATGAAAAAGTAGTAAATTGGAAACTATTAAAATAGTATCACTTCTTACCCATGTGCTCATTTTGATTTGTTTTAAATTTTCCTATTCAACTTATTTGCATTTGAGTTTCAGAATATTTTTAGAATTTGACAGGTGATTATTTAGTATTTTCTTCAGCTAAGCGATAATCTCCTTTGTAATAGCTGTATATTTTATAACTGTATGAGCTTATAATTTATTTCTTATACTAGAAGTTTGGAAGGAAATTTGGAAATACTAGAACTATTTTGTTGTCTAGCCATTGTTATTCTGAATAAGTAGCTGTTTGTTTTGGGCTTATAAATCAGACTGTTAGAAGTTCTTATTTAGTTACTTTCAGTTCAATCTGACAGATCTTTATTTTCTCAGAGCTGGTGATTCAGACTGCAGCAATTTTCCCTGGAAAGAGGGAGCGTGCACTTTTTTTTTGAGCTCTCTTCCTTTCAGGGTAGGCAGCAGTGAAATACCATCTATAGATAAGACTTCAAACCCCATGATTCCTTGGGAGAGCATGCGCTGAAAGCTTCCAGTTGTCAAAAGTGTTCTTGCCAGAGTGGTCGACTATTTGTCATATACCAAACCTGAAAGAAGAAAATAAATATACTGTCATTTTGTTGATCTTTAAATACAGAAAATCCAAAGGTAACTGTTCCTTAAAAATTTCTTAGTTGACTACGTGGGTTACTGCATGCAAACAGAGATGGAATTGCTATGGGGATATAGATTTCCTGTACTAGATTGTAAATTTGTACAAATACTTACACCAGCTAATAATCAGAAGGTACTGCATATTAGACCAACATTAGATACTGGTGGGCCTGTATTTCAAAATAATTTATTACCTAGTGTTTTTCCATTCAGGGTGGCTTCATTAATTAGAGGCAGGTCTTGACCTTGACAAGAGGGTTGAATTGTGCAGTGATTTTTACCTTTAGGAAGCGGTATGAAAATGAATACAGATTACATTCCTTAGGATAACGTTCAAAAACAGCTAGATAAGTCAAGATAATATTTGAAGCAACTGCTGTGCTAACCACTATAGATAACCTGGTGACTAACTGATTTAAATATACTTTATTGACGACAGAATTTTAACATTCCAGCTGCTGTGTTTTTCTCTCTAAATATATTTTTATACTAATAGCATAGAACCAAAGAAGGGATACATATTATCTCTTTTTTTCTCTCTCTTCTGTGGAATCATCAGTAGTTTTATGTAGCCTTGGGAGTAATAGTGATTTTAATAGAAATGAAGCTAATGGAAAGCTACATAGAGCTTGGTATCTTACGGCTTACTGCAGTAGTGCTTTCAGCTGCCTTGCAGGATTTTCTGCACCCCCAGCAGCAGAGCTGCCTCTGACAGATGCAATAGTTTACTCCAGTCTTCATAGGAACCTGCCTTAATATTGTCTCACTACATAGTCTGTTTGGGAAACCTTGCTGTTCAGTTTACATATTAAGCAGGTAAATAAGGAGCATGAGCAGTAACCTAATTGATAGCAGAAACCTGTCCTGACATTCATTTTAACTAAAAAGTGTGTGTATGGCTCAGAAGAGATTTAAAAGAAAGTAAAAAATAAACAATGTTAAAGATACACGTGGACCATCTGAAAATTGTCAATGTCAGAAAGGAGAGGGTCATCAACTTCACTCTTTGCCACCTTTCTGAAACATTTAATTGATTTGGTGTAACTTTGATACATTAAGACAATAATCCTAAAAAATGCAATCTTAGCAATTTATATGTCATGTGATTAACTCGATAGAAATGCAATTAGGTATTCAGCAATGATCAGCTTTGACATGGTTACTCAATTAAAGTAAGTGATTTCTGGCTCATTTAAAATACTTTAGAGATTTAGAATGATCACTTCAGTTGACTAAAAGTCTGCAAAATGTGGAGGTTCCCGTTCTAGTTTCATACCTGTGCTGGTCATTAATGTTTGTATGTACATTAGTACTATTGTGTTTCAAAATAATAACCAAATTATAGGATCTGTCCTATTTCATATGAAGCACCTTTTCTAGCAGATATGACTCAGTCATTCTACATATATTTACTTTTTAAAGTTTAAGCTTATCTATTGATTTAGCAAATAATTTGCATCCCAAGTCTTCGTCTTGTGCATATAAAGATGGCTTTTTAAATGTGGCATGTCTTTAAGTATTTCAATTTGCCTCATTTTTATTTTTCATTGTGAAAACATCAGAAACATAGTCTAATAACACATCCCAGATTTGCTCATTTTGACCTTTTAAAATTTTTTTAAATGAACAAATTACCGATTATTTCATACATATGGAAATATAGAGTAGAAATACGTTTAAGGAAAGGACTAGTTTGTTATAAAATAGCGTTTTACACCGACAGATTGTAAGGGCAGTGAAAGCAAATATAACGCCCATCGGTGGCTTTGTACATGAAGTGTCTCCACATTCCGCCCGCCCCACTCCCCGCCGCCTTGCGATCGCTTCTCATGCCCGAAGCGAGCAGCGAGCGGTGCGGCAAAAAGAGCAGGAAACAATTGTGTAGCTAAAACCGCTCCGGTGTCAGGGCGAGGTTTCGTGTGTGCTTTCTCTCTGATAAATTTAAGTAATTGAAAGCTTGTTTGTTAATTAAGGGAAATCGGTACCCGGCTCCTTTAAAGTCTCCTAATAGAAAAGGGGGTGGAGAAGAGTGAAGACTGGTGTCTTTTTAACCTTGCTGAAGGACGCAGCAGTATTTATTGACGTATGCAAATAACCAGGGGGAGGAGGTGGAGGAGGAGGAGGGTGCTTGGAAAAACAGGAACCAGAATCAGTTTCTCATTGCAGGGTGAGAGCTCTGAGTTCCGGTGTAAGAGAAAAGAGACGTGGCGAAATTGCTGTATATCTCTGCCCTATAAGCACATCTCTCATTTAGACTGAAGGGAAACAAGGCATCAAAAAGGGTGAAGCATCTTAAAAAATATTTTAAAGGCAATCTAGCACGATCAAAGGTTGCATATTCCTAAATGGGGGAGGGGGGAGATGACGGGTTTGCCTTGCAGTTTACTGTAGTATAGCACTAGGAATAGGACGAGATTTCTGGCTGGCAAATGATTAAAACAGCCTGGTTTGTGGTATGAATGACGATGTTAATAATCTGTCTTTGTGGTTTTTTTTTCCCCTACTGTTTCAGCTGCGCAAACCATGCAGGATGATTTACTGATGGACAAAAGCAAAGCCCAGCCCCAGCAGCAGCGGCAGCAACAGCAGCAAGATCCAAACTCAGCAGAAGCCCCCTCTACACCGATCTCGTCGGAGACACCCAAACCAGAAGACAACAGTTCAGTGACTAGTATCGGCACATCGGCTCCTTCCCAAAATAGCAAAGAGAAGATGCAGATGGAGTCTCCCATTTTGCCTGGCTTGAGCTTTCACCAGCCTCAACAAGAACCTGCAGCTGGCACCTCCTTGTCTCCCTCCTTCGGCAGCACCTGGTCTACAGGGACCACAAACACGGTGGATGATAGCTTTTTCCAAGGGATTACTCCAGTCAATGGGACAATGCTTTTCCAGAATTTTCCACACCATGTTAACCCTGTGTTTGGTGGCACTTTCTCACCTCAAATTGGCCTAGCTCAGACTCAACACCACCAACATCAGCAGCAGCAGCAGCAGCAGCAAGCTCAGCAGCAGCAGCAGCGGAGGTCACCTGTAAGCCCTAATCAGGCACCTTTTGCCCAGAGAAATGCTGCTTACAGCCATCAGCCCATCATGACCAGCAAACCGTCTTCCTCCTCTGCCTCCTCTTCTTCCTCCTCCAGCTGGAATAACCATCAAAATGCAGCTTGGAGTACACCTTCCAACCCTTGGGGTGGGCTGCAAGCTGGTAGGGACCCTCGAAGGGCAGTTGGAGTGGGGGTTGGTGTGGGAGTGGGGGTCGGCGTACCCTCTCCCCTCAATCCCATTTCACCCCTTAAAAAACCATTCTCCAGCAATGTCATTGCCCCTCCGAAGTTCCCACGGGCTGCACCCTTAACTCCCAAATCCTGGATGGAAGACAACGCATTCAGGACGGACAATGGCAACAATCTGTTGCCTTTTCAGGTAAATTACTATGTGCACCTTCTGCATGGTGATAGCTATCGCAAACTTGTATTTTTGGCAGGGGTGTATTTCATATTGCTGTTCTGAGAGGCATCTCCATTTGCATCAAATTCCCTTATATGAAAGACGTGGGGTTGATATTATGGAGTGCATACACAAAGATTCAAAATTCTGGCTTAAGGTTCATAGTCTTAATTTTCTTGTGACTTATTCTTAAATGTGACAGGGCTTTTGGATTTTTTTTTGTTGGCTTTGGTTTTTTTAGCATCTGGATGGTAGTAGTCTCCCTTCATGAAAAACAGGTTTGGCAGACTATGTTCTCTTGGTGCTCTGTGTTACAATTTTTTTTTTCATATTCTCCCATATGTAAGAAAGAAGATGTTAAAATTGCTGGCTTCGGTTTTCTAACTTGCCTGTTAATTTTAACCAGGTTTCTTGACCTGAAATCCAGTTAAATTTTATCACTGTTGAAGAAACTAATCATCCTTATGTTGCGGTGGGATTTAATCGGGAGTCTGTTTGTATAAGGTATACATATGAAAAGCTGTGCATACCTGATATGTACACCCTGCTGTCATATTCACAGTGGATGTTTTGAATACATCTAGAAGCAGCGTGGGTGTGTATGGAAAGAGTGGCGTATCTGTCCTTTCCAGTAAGGAAATGCCTAATACAATTGACGTGATTTAGAAATGGAAGGGAGGTATTGTATAAAATAAACCATTTTAGGCTGATCAAAATATTTGCAGAGAAAAGAGACAATAGGACACGACCTTCAGAGCCATATTGCAATGGAGTCTATTTACTAGCTACATAGCACTGAAATATTTAAAGCTGCAGTGCCCTTCACTGTTTTTTTATCTATGACGACAAAGCAGATCAATTGCAGCTGAAACTGGGCCATGTAGAAGATTTGCAATTTTAATGCAGAATGAAACCTGTCATAGTGTGAAATCCATTTTAAGTTGAAAAAAAGCAGAGCATGCACTTGCAGTTTTATCTATACAAGGTGAAGTGAATCTTAAATTTTTTCTAGGTTAGCTTTTTTACCCTCAGACAAATTGAAATTTTCTGTTTTGAAATACAGTGAAGTCATTCATATATACGTTCTCTTCAGGTAATCGCTTTCTCAAAAAAGTATAAACTCTCAAACATTTTAACTTAACAGTATGGTAAGAATAGCATCTAGATTGACAATTAATATTATAAACAAAGTAAAAAAAAAAAAGGGGGGGGGGGGGGGAAGAAAAAAAAATCCCAACCAAAATACAGAAGAAACAATCCCCTGTCCATTGATTTAAGAGATTGTTGAAGTAAAATATATGCATTCCTATGCACTTTCCAGTCACATTCAAAGAGGGCACCTTATAGTCAGCCCTGAAATTTCATTTTGCTGCTTCATTCTGTTTAAAGGGAGAGTTGCTAATTTTTTATTGGCTACCCTAAATGAAGGTGGAGTGGCTTCTGGTGAACTGCTGGTCAATGTCTCCGAATCACTGAAATCTGGAGAAAGATTATACTTTAGACACAATATGCCTGGTGAAACTATGTTGGACAGAGCACAGCAACACACAAGCTAATGAATGTAGCTCATAGCCATTTTTTTAGAAGTAAGAAATGTTTTAATTTATAATTACTTTTATTTAAATTGTCTGCATGTAAGACATTACAAATTCTGATAAATTTGAAATAGTAGAGAAACAACAGTAAATGGTCTTATTTCTGTGGTCGATGAGATACATCTTTAATTAATATGTAACTTTATTATTGTGACTGTTAAGTGTCACAAATAAAACTTGCAGATATTTAGTTATTCCTAGGGAAAAAAAGTAGGTAGATGTTTTTAAGGAAAAGTTCCTTTGATTTTAAAATTAAGGTTTTGAAAAGCTAAGGTGTTAGCCACTATGTAAATATGGAAACTTGTTTTCTCTGTGAATTTGACCTGGTATTTTCCTGTTCAACCGAAAGCCAATACTTAGACTACTCTAATCACCAGCTGGAATAGCAGTTTGATTTCAGAGACTTAAACAACTTATATTTTTTTTTCCTAGCAGGCCCTTTTTAATACAAGCCACCAAATTTTGCATACAAGATTGTAATCTGGGTTAATGTTGATTGCCCTATACTTATTCATATAAGAGTTTAATGCTTGCTGCCTGGGTTCTGATTGCCTTTCTTTTCTTATTATTCTTA